>JAQFYC010001293.1:0-36528 GCA_034694165.1 Tomocerus mixtus | reverse complement strand
TCTGCTCATCGGCACGGTAATCTTGACTTACCGATGAGCATACATAATATAAATCCTAAACCCATAATTCCCGACACCTATACTGAGATTTTGCAAACGAAGCGATGTGATATTTTGTAGTATTGTAATTTACCTGTTCCATTGATGGCAATTGGCATTAAGATCCACTGCATATTCAATTTTTCCATTCTGTATGAGAATTGATTCAGCTTCTCGAACTCCTCCGGATAAAAGTCCTAAAGAAGCCGTTCGCATTGCTTCGTCATCTTTGATTTCCTACCAAAATGTTCCAGGTATTAATTATTTTCCCAAAAAGCTCTGAAAAATGCATTTATTTTTGTAGTTTTTACTTTAATTTCCTGGACGAATAACACTTTATCGTAGTGGCCGATTTCAGCGTAGCAGATTTCGGCCAAGTCGAGATCTTGTTTCCATGCTGCCAATCCCGCCGTCACTCCCCAAAGCAATTTATTCTAAACAATTAATTTTTAATTTATTGAAGATATATTATAATTTAAGCTTATAATTAAAGTAAGACAGTTCGTCATTGTTACATTGACATAGCGACAAATTCTTCGGGCTTCCAGGAATTTCCCCATCACCGTGTGAGTGAATACGTGAGATACAAAAGGAGATGCAGAACCAGCAATTAAAACCCCATCGGGTCGTCGAATAGAAATTCGGTTTGATTCGTATTTAAGGATTTCTGGAGAGTGACCCAATTCCCTTAAAGCAAATGTCAAAGCATCAAATCATATTTTAAATAAACTGGATACTAACCACTATAAATGACCAGGGAAGGTGCTATTATTTAAATAGCACATCGCCCCACATAATACAGTCCGTTTTTGGTCCAATAAGTTGGGGCATTGTGAGAAAGTAAAATCCTTGCATTGAAATCCGTTAACACAATTCAAAAAGGTTAGGTTAGGTTAGAATGACTGTATTCATTTTCGCTATTTTATTACACACAGTTTTGCAATGTTTTATTATCCCTGAATAGTATTGTATAGTAAGTAGGGAAAGTACTCACCCCAAGTCCTTGTCTTCCCATGTGAAATCCAAAAGAGTCTGGTCAACGTAAACGATTCTGGGGAAATAGTAGATCCTCAGCTTCCCCTCTCTAATGGTAGCCAAGAGAGGTGTTTCCGTTTGCCAAGCGACAGTGTCCACCATGGTGCACAATTTTCTCGGGGTTTCCTGTACACCGAATCGTTTCACGAGTCCGATGAAAAGGTCTCGGTTCTTGTCCACGATGGCGCAAAGTCTTTCAGTGATCCCGGGGAAGTCGTTGTGTCCCATCGCAATTTGCTTCACCTCGCTCCTCAGCTTGATCTCTGGGAGGTTCTTCCCATTCGAGGGGTCGAACAGTCGGATCAATTTGGAGTCCGTTTGGTCGATGAAGGCCACAACATCTGAACACATAGACGCGGTGAGGGGATTTATGAGGTCGGGTCGCATGCCTGGCCACTTGATACTCGCCACTTGGCGTCCTTCGTAACTCCATACACCGACTACGACTCCCCCGCACAGAATGAAATGATTCTTCGACTGCAAAATAAAACTCACCGAATTGTTCTCACGCAATTCGCAAATGGCAGGGGTGTTCAGGTTGCTCGTGTTGTAAATGTGGATTTGGGAGGAGGTCATGCAAAGGAGGTACCCCTCGCCCATAGACATCTAAAATTTAATTATCAATAATTAACAGTATTTCTATATTTCTAGTGCACATAATGTCATTCAAAAACCAATTTGACCAATATTGAATTTATTTCCACAGTTAAGAAGTATTTTTTGCATGGTCGCACCCAGAAACTAGTTTCGGAGGGGTATAGACCATGTTATCTGTAATAATAATAATCACCACAGCTCTTTGTGTGCATTTTTGGCAATTTAAGGGTCAATACAAAAGTTCTCTTTTTTCTGGGATATTATTATTATTATATATTATTATTATATTATTTTCTGGGTGCCAAGTCTTCAGGGCATTTAACTCATTTTCTTTTAAATGAGGAAATAAAATGTTACTTAAGTGGAGACACAATTTTCAAGAAATGTGTCCTTATTGTTAGTTCTGAAATCTTTCCTGCAATTCAAATCCATATTCGCTACCTTGATGATTCTATCGCGAAAATCCAATTTGTCATGCGTGTTCCCCGTAAATTCTGCAACGGTGACAACATTCTGAGACGTCAATGTGGCTTCCACAGTTCTCCAGGAAACGGAGCGCTCGACAACGCTGGCTAAGAAAATGTGTCCAGAAGCTCCAGCTCCAGCAAATTGCGTGCCATCGCTACTCCACTGCATTGAATAGATACTCCCCACAGTCGGCTTCTCCAGACAATGAGACCACTACAATTAAAACGATAAAATACTTTTTCAGACTTCTTCAGCTTCATTAGATTTGCAGTAAATAAGAAGAAAAACTACCCCAAAACGATCACAAAGTCTCAAAGCATTGAAACTCCCAACAGAAAACAAATCTCCAGAAGGAGACCAGGAAATGGAGCAAATTGGATGAGCGTGCCTTCCGCTCGAGAAAACAGGACGCCCGTAAGAGTCCCAGACTTTGTAGCGACAGTCTTCCCCTCCAGAGACAATAAGAGCTGAATGGAGACTCCAGGTGACGGCCAAAATGACGTTCTCGTGGGCTTTCCACTGAATCGGCTTTTGGGAGGACACTTTCGGCTTTATAATGAGAAACTGTCCGTTGGAATGAACAATAGACTGATTATCCGGACCCCAAGAGGAACAGTATACTGGAGAAAATGAGTATAATATATAAATATCTTGAACTGATTTTTTATTTAAAGAATTAAATTTTCTGGACAAAATTAAAAAGTTGACTTTTAATTTAATTTTCCAAACCTGGGGATGGGCACTGAGCTAAAGTTGCACGATTCATTCCAGCTCTGGACCAGATACGGACACAGCCATCTTCTCCAGACGTAAGAATTTCTGAGCCATCCATATTCCAGCTTCCACTCAGAATTGCGCCTGGAGCCAATAAATAATTATTAAAAAATAAATAAGTAAACTGGATAGTCAGGATTTAAATTTTCCCTTACCTTTATGTGCCTGTACACTTTTTTCAATTCTTCCCCCTCTCCCCAACAAGTGGAAATGTCCGTCAGCCGAGGTGACCAGAAGGAGTTCAGTGCTCTTTCGAGCTCCCCCAGTAGAAGCTGCACTGCTTTTTGGGGGCCATTGCATCCCCGTGGGGTAAACCTCTTCTGGCAAATCCACAACTTTCACCGTCTCATTATTTAGCAAGTTCCACATCGACAATTTGTGATCATCTCTGAAGCAAAATAGCCAGAAATTCTCCAGATATTAAAAACAACTTTCACCACAACTGGACAAACATGACTCACCAAAATTGAACAGAAAGGAGTTCCGGAGATATGAAGTAAGACCACTCAGAAATGAGCAAAAAGATGTAATATGCTAATGCTAATAAACCTTCCCCGAGTTTTCATAACTGACTTTCCTCAGCAGAAATATAGAACTTTCTCTCCCAGAAATATGCCAAATGCGGACACAAATACTTTCCTCGGAGGAATTATTAAATGCCTTGCCCGGATTATCAAAACGAACTTTCACAAAAAATGAAAATGACTTTCTCCATCGATAACCAACGAAGATGGAGGAAAAAACTTTTTGCCAAAAATAAAATACGAACTTTTCAACCTAAAACTAAACAAAAAAGCGTTTCCCAGAAAGAAAGGACCTTCGTCCAAAAATGAATTTTCCCTATAAATAATGAGAGTATTTTCGCTAGAAATGGACAAAAATTGAAGACAGAATTTAATTAAAAGATAAAGGTTACCCGCAAGAGAATATGTTGTCGACATTACTCCAGGCCACCGCAGCAGCTGCGTCCGAATGTGTTGGCTTATCCGACAGAGTGATTTTCAGCTTCATCCTTCCTCCTTCTCCTCTTTTCTAATTAACAATCAAGTGTGGAAATGATGGATCATTCTTCAATAGAATAAAATAATTTTGCAAAGATCAAAAATATCAGTTTTCAATCGGTAATAATGAGAAAGTAGTTCACGGAACACTTCAGCGTCACTACTGTGTACGAATATAGAATACAAAAACTAAATTCTATTTAGAATTAGCCGTAGATAGAATTAGAATAGAGTAGACGAGTTGTCCGTGTCACAACAAACGGTATCCAGGGAGACTTATGCCCGGAACTGCCCGAATCTTAACGTATAGACCAAATAGATTACATACAAATACTACACAGCGATATTCTGTTGTCATACTTATTTAGTTCATCGAGGGTTCGGCTTGAGTCAGAGAAAATATGCCGAAATCGGGGTCTCAAGTCTCAAGTCGAACTCAGAGACGTGTATGACAACATTTACAACAGAATATCGCTGATATGCACACTTTACATTTACCTATATGCAAAAGACCCGGATTTTACTTTTTAAGGCCTAACTTTTGCAGCTTCGTTATACATACTTGATTTCGTATAATTGCGTAACATTTATTAGTTAGTATATCTGTAGGAAGCATGTACCTACGTGTATTTAAATATAGATTGCATACAGCATAATTAACAGTTAACACCATAATAAAATAAAGTATTTTAGGCATTAGCTAATGAGAATAATCATGCCATCCTTAAAAACATAAACATATATTATGTGTTATGCAAATGTTGCTTTCAATCTTCAGTCTCCAACTTATAATATTTACTCTTAGCAAAGGAAAATTGTTTATTTGCTGGTCAGATTTATGTACAGAAATGTTCCATTATATATTTTCTGTGCCTTCTTAACATAAATTACATAATACACAGATTAAACTAAAGGATACGAGGAGAAGCAAAGGAATGGTAGTAGAATATGATAAGTGTGCTCTTTGATAAGTGTGGGAAAAGTGTGCTCTTGTATGTACAGTAGCAGAATAATAAATATACAGACAGATATATGACAGAAGAGAGTCAAGAGAGTGGCAAAATGAAAGAAGCAGTCGAATCAGCTGAGGAGGAAATCCTCCTGGACAAAACAATTGACTTACTCAACGATTGGGAATCTTGGGACAGTGACGAGGATGACCCCAAAGACCAATTTCAGGACTGTCATCCCCTGCCCACAAACACCGTCACTCCTCAGCAACAGCAACACGTGAAATCTTATACATTTTTAATACACCTTTACATGTACTTTTGAAATGTATTCCAATTTATTGCTTAATTCATAATTCAATACATTTATCATTCGTTTAGCATCCATATAAATGCATTTTCGTACTTACTGATTCTAAGTTAAGGATTTGATTAGCTGTAAAGGTAATGTTCTACTATGCATAATGCATTATACTACATGATATTTAAAGTTAAAGTCAAAAAATTTCAAATTAAAGTACGGCATAAGTAAGAATAATAATTTAATTATGATAAGTAATACACTTATTATGTATTTATGATACTATTATTAATCAATATCACTATGTCTTTGGGTATTGGGAAATAATTATATATTTGTTATAATCTAATAATTTGTTTGTAAAATCATAATTCTGTGGCGATTCAAAAAAATATTTTGTGGCTAAGTTAGTTTTAACTACTATCTATTGTTTTATGAAGTATATCAGTTCAGTAATATTTAAACAGGGAAATATTTTATTTTATTTAGAGATTTATTTTCATTTTAATCAATTAATTCATAATTTAGTTTAGTTTGTATTTATTCGAGTCCCAAAACGAATCAATACATAAATGCTTGTCTGTAATAATCAATAATTAGCCAAGTGCGAAGAAAACTGTACCTTTAAAACAACACAATATTTACAACATCTCATTGCCAACACACTTAAAACTTACTAACTTATTATTACTAGTATCAGATATGCCAACCTTTGTTATATTTGAATTAGAATTAAAATTTATTTATTATTTATTTATATACGTCAAATATAATATGTCAACTTATAAACAATTATCTTGATTCGTTTTCTTAAGACTGGAGAGAGTCCGGCTTCGTCTCCAGAATGGGAAGAAGGTGGGGAAAGTGGGGGCTGGGGGAAGGAGCGTGAGCCTAAGGTCTATTTGTATCTGAACACAATCCCCTTATTTGGAGCTTTGTACGGGATAGGGAGATTTGTACTCTACCAACAGGAGGGGAACAGGAGGGAAGTGAATGCCTCCCTCTGGGGAATCTGCAAGAACCTCCTCAACACGTTGACACTTGTGGCTGGCGCCCTTCTAGTTAATACAATTCTAGACTTAATCGCAGCTTCCGTAGTCACGGGGCTCCTCGAGGGAATCGTGGACACCCTTCTGGACTATTATCAAAGCTCCAGGAAAGGTAAATTACAACTTTTACTATAATAATTTTACGCATCTTTCAAAAAATCCAAAAATATTATAGTTATTTCTACTTGTAAGCTAAATTAGTACATCTTTACAATTATGGCAAAATTTGGCTCGCCAAATATTCCCCCTTAAGTGAAAAATCGAAAATAATGAACTATTTTCCGCAAAACTATTAGTTGAAAATGAAAATTGTGTATATAATTGTGTAATAAGTAGAGGTCGGCACCCGTAATTATTATATTATTTGCATTGTCTACATTATTTAATATAATATTCCAATTTTCAAGTATTTTTTTTCTAAGAGAAAGTAATTCACGTCTGGTACTGGTATTCTATGTAATATAATAAAATACCTAATTTTTGGCATATCTTTTTGGCGATATGCCTATCGCCCTTTGTATTTAGAGATAAACTATATAAATAAGAGTGTAAATATTTTAATCTGACTGGACGACGGAGACGAGGCTGTAGCCATTATATTGAGTACTGTCATATCTGAGGAGGAGCATGGTGCCAATAAGACACAGATAGTGTGTCACAAAAGTGGTTATTGTCACCACGTAGAATGCAGGCAAATATCTTTCAATGGCATATAAATGCGTGTCTGAAGAAAAACATCTTGGCGAATCTTCCCCCGCACCTCCATCATTCGCAGTTCCGGTGGCAAGGAAAATAACGATAATTAAATAGACGATATTAAGAAACATATTCAGAAGGAGCCAGATCCTTCCGCGGATACGACATTCCTATTAAATATTTCAAGAAATCATTGCAATTGCTATTGATAATAAATTGAACTTCTGAGAACCAACTAAATTTTTGGAAAATGAAAAATTAAAATTATAATTACTAATTAAAAATTGCAACTGTTCAGAAATAGCTGTTAAATAGATTGAAATATTTAAAAATATCTATTCATTCAAGAAGCTTTTATGTTTCCAGATAATTAGGTTTCAAAAAATGTTATTAGCTATTTCTTTCGCTCTTTCTTTTCAACTTTTCGGATAAAATTATCAACTATATTTGGTTGCAATGTAAAATGTTTAGTAAATAGTTAATTACCAATTTTGCCAAAATTTTGCAATGCTAATAATATGTCAGAATTGTGTAGCCTGAATTTTCACGACCATTGACCAAATATTTATTTCTACTCACATGAGGATGAGAGGTGAGAAGGTACACGGAGGTGACTAGCTGGGATACTGCTATCAGTAGTGCGATGACGCTGCAGCGCAGAAACCCTTCTCGAAATGAATTGCTGCATGTGGGTTGGTGTTGACCTGTTGTCGTTTTGGCCTTATTGTCTCGTACTGTCATATTGCTCATCCACTCTCTGGTCTCATTATTATTAGTAGTATTGTTGTTATTAGTTAGGGGATGGCGTGGAGACATGGGAGGGGAAGGGGACGAGACACGGAATTCATTGGCCACCATAATCCATCCACATGTTGCAAGAACACTCGAAGCTGTCACCTTAAATAATTGATTGTAACCATCAAAAATCAAAGGGCAATTATTATTAATTAGCAAGACAATGTTCTATATTGCAATTAATGGTAGGTAGAAATAAAAGTAAATCAAAGTCAAGTCTCATGTAAATACGATTAGTGTCCAAAAAGTCAAAAGTATTAATTACTATTGCTACTTTTAGAAATATAATTAGACACAAACAAAGTATTTGTGGACATACGATGGACACGAAGGAAATTACAGTAAATCCCCTGTGACTGCAAACGAAAAACATTTCCCACCGTTTTCTGCACTTTAAATTCTCTTTCCTGTTACATTTACTCAAAACAAAAGCTTTCTGAACAGTAAATCAAACTAGGATTTGATATTAAATTGTAAGTAATATTCATTTACAAGGCTCACAATCAGTCGCTTAGCCAAATTTTAAATTGTAGTACGAATTATGAATCTAATCAAAATATGGAAAATTTTCTCCCTTTCTAATTTGAGAAAAATATGTAAGTATAGATCTCTAGACTCTAGATATTGTGTCCTGAGGACGTACGTATAGGTTTACTGAAAGTTTATGTCGGCATGTTTGTCACTCTGAAAATATTGTTATTTGACAGACCACATTTTGTATAATATTCATCTAATGTACTATACTTGATGGATTTGAGAATATTTAATCTAGCACTGTTAGGCTAGCATCAATTAATTTTCTGCACTTTCCTGGTGTTTGCGTGGAAGTGAACCGCAATGTTGATAAGAACATGTACCATGGTGGGGATTTTGTAATTTGCACCCGGTTTACCCTGCTCACCCAGTTCACCACTTTGTGTTTTTTACGGAACCTAACCTAATCTAACACAATCGAGCCAGGGGGTGAAACCGGTGCAATTTAATGAGCCCCATAATGGTGTCATTATTGCTTACATACATAAATACCTATGTTTCTAACGTACCTAATATACCTAATACCACTATACGTGCACTAGATTCATATTTCACGATATGAAAGAAAATTTGCACTTGTTTAGAATGTAATCAAAACGCCACAATTTAACTCCAATTTCTAATATTATATCAAGTCATGTGTGTAGTTAATATGTTTGAATAGTAATTAGGAAAATGTATAAGGGTTAATTATTAAAAAGGAACAGAAAATTGTGGACCAATATAATTCATTCATCTTTTGTTCACCATTGAACTCTTTTATGGGCGTATCAAGCCACCTATGTGTTAATGGACATAAGGAACTCCCCTACACGGGAGCAATTTTTGCTCCTACCAATATTTATGGGTGGAGGGCACTATCGTTATATAACACTAGACTATAGTAGCACAGCTAAAGCTGCATAACTATGATTACATGAAATGATAAAGGTAAACGAATATTTTTACTATTGTAAGGAAAACTGTGGTTGACTTTCTACTTCATTTAAGTATTTGTGAATGAATTACTTTGATTATCGTCTGTCTGCTTGTACTACAAACATAACACAAAACATATCCCATGTCGTACTAACTGTGGCACAACACTTATAAATCATGGCTGCTGACTGCTCTGTTTAAAATAGTAGTTATTGGTAATACAAATAATTATGGTCTCATTTCTGATAAAAAATAAAACATGTAACTGTGTGTCAAAAAGTAGCGAAAGTGAACAGCTGCAAACTGTTAACAGTGAACAGGTACCCCCTGAACCATTGTTATATTTTATCTATGGAAACCGAGATAATGGCATAATAATGTATAACGGCATTCGTTATAAAAGAGTATATTTAGGAACCTCAGTGTGAATGTTCCGAATTCGTATTAAACAAGAAAAAAAAACCTATTTCGGAACCTCAGTGTATTGTATGCATATGTATTCGGCATACTGTGAATTGAACAATATTTCATATTGACCTAACTCAGTGACCCATTAACCGGAACGGTCTATCTTAATCCGTTCAAAAGTAATCGTGTTTATGGACGGACGGACAGACAGACTCTCAAACAACGTATTCGTATAAAGTAGCTTCCGCTACTTCTAAACTGATAAATTATGCCAAAAAAATCATATTCCTATATGCAAACTACACCTGAATTAAAATGAATTACCTAAACAACAAAGAGAGTGTTGGTAGGTTGATAATGCATAATACATAAAATTGGGAACATTAATTAATACATTGATTAGATAGATTTAATTAATTAGTAATTAAATAGAATACATTTACATTAATTAATATTTTATTCACATGTAATTACACAAATATTATTATTTATCTGATATAATTAACAATTAGTAGCTTATTTGTACTATCGTATTGTAAAATCACAGGAATAGGATAAAGGATATTAAATGGTCAACAGAATTGGGCAATGAGATTGCATATCCAATGTGAAGGACGTTATGGAAAATTAGAAGATGTTTCTCAGTTCTATTTTGCTAGAAGTTCTAAAAGCTGAACTCATTACAATGCTTAGCCAATATCAAACTGTTCATTAGCACTTAGGTAACATTATGTAAATTATGCACCATGTGTGTGTATTATGAACAGAAATGCATTTCATCTCATATTTCTGCAATATGGTTAAAGATCATTAAGGAAATGCTCATTACCTACGTGACAAATTTTCACCTCCCAATAATATGTTGATTACGTAATTACCGAGTGTTTCCTAATGATAACTAAAGAAAATGCCAAAATAACATAATTTTTCAATATTTTATTGTACTGCATAATATTATTTATTTTCAGAGCGTGCCGATATGACAGTTGAGGAGACACTGTACAACGTTGTAAACCATGCTCCAATAATTGGGATCATTTACGACCTCCTACGGCTTTTATTCTTCCTTAAACATCGGGATAACGAGGAAGTCAAGAAGTCTTCGTGGGGACTTGTAGCCAACAGCCTCACAACCGCCGTGACCATCCTCTCTGTCGTAAAATTCAGTCTCAAGGCCACGGGCTCCATCCCAAGTGGAATAGCCAGATCCGCACAGGCTAAAGTCACTTTCACACTCGCCAAAAAAGGAGTCACGGTAATTATAGCATCTCATCTCATTTACGCATAACAGCGTTACAAATTCCAAACATTTTTAACAAAAACAATTACTTACAATATTTTTTTCTCCAAGTTGGTGTTACAAATTATAAACTAATTTTTAATAAACTGGTAAATGACATGCAAAATATTAAATTAATAATAGTTAATAGTTTGCTGTCAAAATATTTCTTGATATTTATTTTACTTTTTTTGGCAAAAGGCTCCTGTAGTTCAAGCTGGCAAAGTTTTGGCTACAAAAGAAGCTCGAAAGTTGCGTAAAAGGATCAAGCGGGAGTTGTCTGATCTAAAGACAAAAATAAAAGATGTGGAAACGGAGAAATTCCTCCATCGACTAGGGCTTGGTTCGGATCTTAACTTTCAAGAGAGCGATTGTCGATTTCATCTGCGAAAAAGACTCAAGGGCTTCATAGATGCAAAAAAATCGTCTCTTACCAAACTGTGAGAAATCTGCGACGATTATCTCTAAAAACAACCAAATGGACCACATTAATTTTTTACTATACTAAATATTAAACACTACATTACCAGTATGCAGTGCTCATATATTAAAAATACCAATTTACTTATATGTGCTATACAATACATCTATTTACAAATATAACCAAAAGTATTATATTATGTACCTCTGTTTAGGTTATGGTGAATAATTAGTAATTATTATTCATTATTAATACAATTTTATTAAAATATTATATAAAATAATATATAACACTTTTGTTGCTAAAACGTTGACTAATATTTAGGAATTAATTAGTTTCATTTTTTTAATTTAACAAATTCAAGCCATTCTGAAGAAAACTGCAGAAAATTTAATTTGTATAATGTGTATTCATGCAGCCTGTACATTTTCCAAATACTATTTGCAAAGGTAATTTCAATTTCTTTGAAACTACTTAAACGCCAACTAAATCCCTTTTGCCGACTATGCAAAACATTTCGGGAATATATTTTTTCTCATGCTTATTTTTCGATAATGATTTCGTGTAGTAATATGATAATGTAAACGAATGAAGAGAAGAGAATATTAATATGATAATGTTAGTCTCTTTTTGAGTTCTGATGCGTAACGATATTTATTTTCAGTCGTTGACTGAAACTTTACTGGATAACTGATAACTCGAGTTATGTATTATTGAAGCTGGATATGGTTGTGTAAAGTCAGTCTGTGTGTCTGTCTGTCTGTCTAGACGATAACGTTTACAGTATTGATCGGACTTCAACCGAAGTTGGTATACATGTTAATTGATATCATAGCTCTCATGAGTTCGAAAATGGTCCAAATCGGACCACCCCAAGGGGTATAGGGGGTACATTTATATTTTTCCTGTACTCATCATGTAGCACGCATACAGTCTGGATCTGGATCTATGCAGTCTTAAGCGGCTTGATTTTTTTTTGTTCGGGGTACATCCCACGTAGCACAGAGCATCCCAAGTAGTACAGATCATGAACTAACAGATTTAGTGTGCATGCAACAATGGCATACCAGAAACATAATGTATGGACCAAATCAACGAAAGGTGTAGAATAAGTGGGAGAGGGCATCCATTCATAACATTCTGCCAGTAGTTGAGCAAAGTAATTTCTAAAGTTCGCATTGACGGTTTGAAAATCTGGTCACCATATTAAGTAACCACCCATCATTAATGTAGGCATTTGTAATTTGTATTGTATAAGTGTTTTATGTAAGCATGGACTATGAAGAAAGCAGATTTGTTGCATAATTATGTGCTACTGGCTGGCATTATCTTTAGATTAAAAGGAGCAATTGTAATTGTATATTATGTCTTCTTTTGTATCTGTTTGTGGTAGGTACCTAATTATATCACATAGATCAGATACATAGATGACAATGACAATAAAAGTGAGAATTACATGCACAAACTTACATTCACATTATTTGAAGTCGTTGTAGCTGATCTGAGTGATAATCACGTAAATTAATTATATGTAAAGTGTGCGCATTTCGAATTATTTTATTCTTATCAATTGATAGGGTTTAGTTCGTCAAACAGTATCGCTATTCCCTACACAATGACGACATAATCCCACTATTATTTTGGATTCTGGACAGTCATACATATCCTCCAAGGAATGTAATTCTATCTCTGAAAACAATTCTCATGGTCAGTTTACCATGAGCTTTATTACCGCATGAATAATGTGAATGGACAACTCAACAACAAATGTTGGCAATCAATACATAAACCTATTACACAAAAACCTTAGGATTACTTTCTATTAGTTTTAAAATGAAATGGAAAGAACCCTTTATTTTATGCTACTACAAAATAATTAAATGAAACAATGATGTCGCTTTTACATTATAGGTAATTATTTAATAAACTAACTATTTTTAAATGGGTGATTTATTGGAATTTCCCTTCAAATCACGGTTAACGAAGGAAGGAAATAATATTGTAAGTATATTAGCAAACAGTCCAATTTAGTCAATGCTCTGTACATTTGTCTCTGTAATTGTTGTGTTTGTTTGTACTTTAATCCCAGTCACAGTCACAGGTCCAATCATTCTTTAGTCAAATAAACTGGATACTAACCACTATAAATGACCAGCGAAGACTATTATTTAGTCGAATCTCAAATCTAATTTAGCCCCACATTATACAGTCCGTTTTTGGTCAAATCTCACATTGTCCCACATAATATAGTCCATTTTTGGTCACATCTCAAATTGCCCCAATAAGTTAGGGCATTGTGAGGAAGTGAAATATAACCTTGAATTGAAATCCGTTAAGACAATTCAAAAAGGTTGAACCATTTAAAAGCTACAGAGTAGCTTATCTTACAAGATGTACCCCCCGTACCCCTTGGGGTGGTCCGATTTGGACCATTTTCATTACCCTCCGTCCTGTTACATCAATGCACATGTATGCCAAGTTTGGTTGAAATCCGCCCAATACTTTAGACGTTATTTTGTATACGGACGGACAAACGGACGGACTGTAGGAAACCATATATCCAGCTTCGCTGGTAATAATAAACCGCTTGGTAACGGGTGTGCCTATGTACCGCCAGGGGATATTACGCGAAGAATAAAACCCAAACTGGACCGCTTTTGTTGATTAAAATAGTTTCGATGGCATATTGGAGACATTTATTATTAAATTCCCACAAAATCTCAAAGTGCCCATGTTTGGGGTATATTGAGATTCAAATTTGAATTCCTTGCGTCAACACCTTTAAAACGATACCCCAATTGCCATATATTTCTATTTAAAAAATAAGTGGCCGTGGCTAGAACTTCAAGGGGGTGTGGCCAATTTTGTCCAAAAACACTGACAAAATTACTTTTGACCTCCCATTTCGAATTCTGAAAACAGAATTAAAAAAGATGACGCGTTCAAAAGTTTGTGTGTGTGGACACACACACTGACAGACACACACTGACAGACACACACTGACAGACACGGTGACGCGACAATTCGCCGCGGCGACAATTCGCCGCCGCCACTAATTAATCAATAATTAATACGTTATATTCAATATTTCCGTAAGTTTGTATTCAGGAGTGCCAGGTTGGGGAATATTCATGTATTCCCATTTCTGTACTTGAACATTAAAATTAATTTATGCATATATTTACAATTTATCAAATAAATAAGTACGTAAACGTTCCATAGTGTGTATGTGAATATGTATTAGGTACATATTCACATATTATACTCTGCAATTTGCTTGCATAAGCTCCTTTATAATTTAAGCTACAGTTAGAACATTTTAAAAACTGCCTATCACAGGAGACAAAACTAGTTACCCACAAACTTTTGCCACTTAAATTACTTAAATTATAAAGGAGCTTATGCAAGCAAATTGCAAAGTACATGTACCTAATACATACATACACACTATGGAACGTTTACATACTTATTTATTTGATAAATTGTAAATATGCGCATAAATTAATTTTAATGTTCAAGTACAGAAATGGGAATACATGAATATTCCTCAACCTGGCACTGCTGAATACAAACTTATGGAAATGTTGAGTATAACTATTAATTATTAATTAATTAGTGGCGGCGGCGAATTGTCGCGCGGCGAATAGTCGCCGCGGCGAATAGTCGCCGCGGCGAATAGTCGCACGCGGCGAATTGTCGTGGAATCGACAGACACACACTAACAGAACAGACAGCATTACTCTTCTGAATATGTACCTTGGCGGTACATAACAAGTAACATAAACTGGGAATGAGGTATAAATCGCTTACAGTAAAATCAGTCTCGTCCGTATTTAACAGTATAGTACATTTTTATATTATGCATATCCCATAATAGTGGGGGCACTATTGTTTAGTTTAGTTTAGTTTGTATGCTTTATTATGTACCGCCGGGTACGTCATCATTTCTGTCTGGAAGTGTGTGTGAGGTCGTGTCCACGCTCTAAATTTGAACGCGTCAACTTTTTTCAATTCTGAAATTACCGTTTTTGCCTAGGCATTACCGCTAATGCCTGATTACCGCTTTTGCCGGTAACAGATATATTGTATAATATTGTACTTATTATGTAGAATGAATTACTGAAGAATTTTATCCATCGCAGCTTAATAATTTCATGTTATATACTATTGATATAATACAAATAATTTTATATCAAAAACAATTATCGATAAGGATTTAATTTCATATCAGTAGCCCTCTAAAGCAATCACACATTACAAGTACATCGCTGTCTGTCACTGTCAGGTACATAATATGTCACACTGTTCCTATGCCTATTATCACACAACGCAATACCTAAATCGTAGGTACCTCATGATTCATGAATGAGTGCACCTCAATCCCATTATGTATACAGACATATCAAAATAATCTCACTATCTAAAACAAACAGTTCATCGCTTTTCGAATGCTGTTCAAAATAGCAAAATGATTTAGTATGTTAATCCCACTGTCTAGTTCGCCTTTTTGGGGAAAATTTGAGAACAATATTTTTCTACCTTTCTATATGATAACAAGTATTTTAAATAGTTGGTTGTATTCCATATTCTATTCTTTATTCACAAAATATGGCTAAATTAAAGCAAAAAAATTTACATAATTTTGTAGAAGTGGTGCAAATAGGAAAAAAGTATCTTTCCAAATTCTTAATTTAATACCCCACATCATTAATATTGTTGGATTTAACTACATCAACTCAAGAATGCAACAGGCAAATTAAAAATATACTCTGTCTAAAATAAATATTATTTAGAAGAGAAGTGTGTGCTTGTGTAGTGAAATCCTGGAAGTAAAAGCTAGTTTTAATAAATTATAATCTCCACTCCTTTGTAATAATAAGTAATTGCAATATACTAAATAATACCCTGTACTATGCTGTTATTAGTATTACGGACTTCGCACATCTTTATATTTTTTTCAACAGTCTGAGGAGGACAAACAAAAATGTTTAATAGAGAAATATGAGCTGTCCACTTAATAAAGATTTATAAATAAATCAATGGAAAGGTGTAGACCAGACCACCCAAGATGCTATGTACTAGTATCTATTATAAGAGATATATCCTAATCCACGCTTTATAGTTTTCTATAAAGATGTTGCGACTAATTTGCATGTGAGTCAAAATTAAAAGTTATTAAAAGGTCATTAAAGGTATTTACAAAATATTTGTTTAGCAATTATGTATAGTTTTACAGTGTATGTATTCGTGTGTGTGGGTGTTATGCTATAAAATGGAAAGATGACGAGATGAGATTTAATTTATAAGTCAAAGAGGAGGATATTTCCACTTGACCAATTCTGTAAATTGTTTCTTGACTTTTGAAGAAGAGTCAGGAGAGGGAAACAATTCCGAATTTTGCATAATAAATATTATGCAACTACATACCTAATACTATTGCTCTTGTCTTAATTGTTTGGATTGATTGGGTGATCTCTCCACGAAACGTGAACGTTTTTCACCACTCAACCACTAATAACTGTGACCTTGGCTAGAGTTGACTTTATCCTGCGGAATTCATCTTCTCAAGTCTCAACATCCCGTTCGTTAGCTCTGTTTTGTGCTCTTCCTAAATTAATGTGCAAATATTATATCATTTCTAAGTATTTCGGCTGTGTGTACACATACGTACATAAATTGTAGATCATAATTATAATGCCTATTTAACTGTCCAATGGCAATTATAATTTTGTTGGATGTGTGATTAGTGATTAGTATGTTCGTAGTGTGGTACAATACATTTTTGGAATTGATTTGTTTGCACTTACTAAAATGCAGAGTTCGGATATTTATGTATTCACAAAATTACTAGGAATTCGAAAACGCTAAAATAAATTGAGTTCAAAAACGTAGTCTGTGCATAAATGTTTGCAAATGAATAATAAATATCCAAGCCCTGCTATCTGTGCTTAATAAAAAATGCAATAAGCCCTGTCTTGGTTAACATCATTAGTTAAACATGACAAATACAGATATAATGAATGGATCGGAGCAAAAATGGCAAAACAATTGGACTCTCACAGCACCACAGATGATAAATTAAACTTTTAATCGAATTTTCCATTGCCACACATATTTGAGTACGTTTTCAGTCAAATCTCACAGTGCCCCAATTAGTTGGGGCATTTTGAGAAAATAAAATTTATCATTGTTTTGAAATCCGTTAACGATATTCAAAAAAGTTGAGTTGTTTAAAAGTTACCAAATATAAAAATATAGAAGTTTTATGCTACACCTCTCACAGATATGGTCCATATATTATGGTTCTGGTATGCCATAGTGTATGCAATGCACATTAAGGATTCGCAGTACTACTAGCAACTGCTAGTGTTTTCTCACTCCACCACTTAATGGCGAAGTTAATTAAAATTCCATCAATCCAAATGAATTAATTAGCCCTCTAAATTAAGCTTAGCTATCAGGGAAGGAGACGTGATATTGTTTTTTGTGAATTTCGATTGAATTTGAATTCGACTTTTTTCGATGATCCATTATTGAGTTAGGCATGAGAAACTGAAATGGCAAAATTTTAAGTTTGTGTAGGAGTTTACATGGGCGCGCTAGTTAGCTTTTCACGAAGTTGCTTGTGGTACTGCGCACCCTTAAATATAAATCCATATTTCGTATGCCGAGGCAACTGTTTAGTATAATGCCCACATGCCAGGCAACTCTCTACTCCGCTTATACTATTAATGTTTATATTCACAGAAGATTGAATAAATAAAGCCATACGGCCTGACGTATTTCACTGCTCAAGAGGTATGGAAGATTTTCCTGGATTATTGGTTGGCTTTTCTTCTAACATGCATTCCTTTGTCTACTTTGTTTGTATCAAATAGTAAGTGATTTAGCGTAGGAAGTAAGATCAACGAAGGAGATGTGAACCGGGTGTCTAAATATGACAAACTGAGCTCACCGGAATATTTTGAGGATTCGATGAAGAACATCTTGACGGAATCCTAAAACAATTTCTTAAATATTTTTACACATACTTAAGTATTGGGAATAAGCGGATGAGTGGCTGTAAATTCAAGGAGTTACGTGTAATATTCCTTGATCTTTTAGTTCTCTTGTTTGTTTGTAAACAAATTGACTGTTTGTGAGTGAGAACAGATTTACGAGGACTGACTCTCGTCAAATAATTAAAGACTTTACGACTCATCTCCTCAATCTCAAAGGACTCATTCCCAATGAGAATCCAACCCAGAGAACATTACCCAAATGTTTCTCGTAAGAATTTCTCTGATATCTGAGAAGAAGATTTTTTGGCGTTTTTACTTATGCACAGTGTGGCTTATTTCAGTGAATTTATAAGTATTTTAACAGTTAAGAGGGTGTATAGTTAATTTTGTGAGATGGGTGTGGGGGAGGGGTATTTCGTGGGAGAGGAGTCCCTTCTGAATTTGTCATTCAACGGGAGTGATAACTATTCCTCTTCATCTGTTGCGGATGATGTTGTGATCCAATTTCCACTCGCATTTCAAATCTCGATGCACATTCTGTACAACATTGTCGGATGGTTTGGATTATTTGGGAATGCCCTCGTCTGCTACGTCGTCCTCTTCTCCCCGAAAATGAGGACAGTCACAAACTGCTTCCTTTTTAATTTGGCCCTAGGTGACCTGCTTATCATCACTTTGTGCCTGCCCTTCGGATACCTTGAACTGCTCTATCAATATTGGTAAATACTTACAACTTAATACGCATTTGTTTATCTGCATTCAAGATTATTTTAATTACCTATATGTATGTGTACTCCTATCATATCCTGTCATATCAATGGGCAGCTTCAAGATTTTAGCCATATTTCCTACTTTCCTACGACACCCTACTCCCTACATAAATAGCTGGCAGTTTTTTAAATATATGCAAATTTAGATAAAAAAAAACTCTGGAAATTAACCACTATAAATGACTAGCGCAGCGAAGTAAAATAAGTTTGAGTCTAATATGAATGAGTCATAAAGAGATTTACATAATAATAGTCTATTTTTGGCCAAATCTTACAATGCCCAATTAGTTGGGGCATTGTGAGAAAGTAAAATGTACCCTTGCATTGAATTCCGTTAACACAATTCAAAAAGGTTGAACCGTTTGAAGTTACAAAAATATATAAAAATGAAAAGCCTCCCACTTATGCTACACCTCTCGTAGATGTTGTCCTAGTCTACGAGTATACGTTACTCACACGATGCATGTCAGTAACGTCTACGGTCCTTTCCTGAAGTTGTCTACCTAAGTAAATTCCTATCTCTTTTCGGGAAGCTGTTTCTGAAATACCCCAAAAAAAATGCGATTTAATACATAAGTGTATGCATACACTTATGTGTTATAACGCATTTTTGGGGTATTTAAGAAATAGGCTTATTAAACACGTGATCGAGGAGCTTATAACTAATGCTGTCTATATGTTAATTATGTCGCTGATGCCATTGTTGTATGCATACTAATAAATGTGAGCTCATATTTCGTATGACCATTATAGACAAAAATGTTCAGAATGTTGAGATCGGTGTAATCTGAATTGAAGGGTCTGTTCTGTGTGTATGTAGTTCCTTATTGTATTCTCTTGTGGATTCCTGGATAAAAAATTTCGCTAGATGAAAAAAATTAGAGCTTGGTTTATAGGAAAAAGAGGGTAACTGAAAAGAGAAAATTAATAATTACAAAAATTATCGTAACAAGAAACAAATTGTTTGATATATTTTATTTAGGAATTTTTTTAATTTGTGACACTTTATAGTTGTGTACTGATCTAAAGTTTTTGGCGTTTTGTGTCACTTCCATTTTAACGAATTTTCCAATTTGGAGTTTTGCATGGTCCTCCAAGAATCTTCAGTGTTTAAAACTAACAAAGAATTGGCAAAAGAATTGGCCCGTCTGCCTGAAAGCTCTTCCTATACTTTTAAGATATTATATAATTATTGTATAAGGTGGTACTTGTACAGTTACTACACTAAAGGACCTATTTTTGAGACAATTTTACTATAATGTGTGAATGTGAATTAATGAAGGATATTGCTAATCGTAGTCTGACTTTATGTAGGCCGTTTGGAGAAGTGTTATGCTATGTCCTGGCCCCCTCAAAGGCTATAGGGGTAAATGCACAATTAATATATACTATTAATTAAGATAATAATTAATATATTACACCATATTATATACTATAGCAGTAACACTATACTGTAGCAGTTATTTATTCCTTGATAACTAAAAAGGTTTTTGTGAGTAATTACACACTGATCGCCCTTACTGTGGACCGCTACATGACGATTTTGAATCCGCTGAAGCCTCGACTTAGACGGAGACACAGTCTGCTTATTGTCATTGTCATTTGGGTTGCAGCCATAATAACCGCAATCCCAGTGGGAATGTTCACTCGCCTCGACATACATGACGAGTCTGGACTACCCAGGTGTGGGGAGGTAAAATCTAAAAATTATCTTTCAAGTTACATAATCTATGTATTCCGAATTGTTACAGTTTCGGAAAAAAAGTTACTTGTGCATGGAAGATATTCAAAGATCTCAAAATATGTAGACACTGGCCAAATATTTTATTCCGTATTTTGGGGAAATATTATAGAATTTTAATTTCCACACGAATTAAGAGCCTTTTGAAATTGCGAAAAAGGATCTCCGTATACACTCTTCCATGTATACAAAACTGTACTTGTGTAATGCTCATTTCCCCGACCTAATTAATTTTTTTGGTTTGTCTTACTTTTAAGTATGGCTGGGAATCTGAGTCAGACGAAATAACGTACAGCCTCGTTCTCTTCATCCTCCAGTATTTGTTCCCAGTTGTGGTCCTTGCTTACTGCTACACAAGAATTTCACAAGTCGTGTGGGGGAATCGAACCCACACCGTCGTCCGCAACAGTCTCACTCTCACTCCAGACAATTCCCTCACTTCTGGAAAAAGAAAGGTGAATTGTATTTCATGTTATTTTCCCTTAATATTTTAATAAATTCTCAAATCTCAAATATTTTCCCAATAAACTACAAAAAACATTTTCAATATCTTAAGGATGTGCAGTACCCCGAGCAAAATCGTGAGAAGCTAACTAGCACGGCAGTTTTTGTTTAGCCGGCAGCCGGATGCGGTTTAGCCGTTTCCCTATACATTTACTTATACTAATAATTAGGTTAGACCCCCAGAGGGGTCGGCAAAGCCGACCATCACGCCATATATTAATATCGCAAATTAACTTTTTTTACAATACATTTTATTTACCCCTGTTAGATTTCCACCATTGTATTATTTTCCTTTCTCTGTTATTAGGGAGATGGCGAATGTTGGTCTAGGTGAACCTAAACCAACTATTGGATGCGCACGCATCACTTTCTTATCATGTGATTGCTTTCACCCTTCGGTTTAGGTTTAGGTTGCAAACGTAAACCTAAAACCGAACGTAGAATTTCTCAATTCTAGGTTCATGAAATAGGTGAACGGTACTTCAGTTTTCGTGCCAGAGAACCACTTTACAATTTTAAAATTGAATTGCGAAACACTTTACAGTAGTTCTCAAAAATCATTTATCAGTTGTTCACGTTTTAGTTGATCTATTTAGTTGTAAATGTGCCATTAAAGTTTTATTTTAAGAGTAGCATTGCATAATATAATATTTTGCAATTCTGCTTTCAGAATCCTTACGAGTTTTAAAACCAAGAGGCAGTTTAGATTGAAATTGCAATTAAATTTAAATTAAATTAAAAAAATATAAGGAAGAGCAGATGTACAGGTGAAATTGAAAATAGGGACGATATCACAGTACAAGTACAACTGTTATCATCAGATAGCATAAATACTATTTATACTTATCTATGCACTAGGTCCAATTTTATTAATGTATTTTGAGTAAGTGTTAGTGACTGCCTAATATATATATAAAATTACTTAACTAAAATTACGCAAAGGAATACGACTTAAATGGCTTCTGATTATTTAATTTTCCCCTAAATAATAATATGTGGGTAGGTAGTTGGTAGTTCATTATTTTAAATAAGTGAATATTCTCATGAAAGGTCACATTTTGAATTTCCCTGACTGGGTTTCTCGCCAAACGTATACGTATTTTCGCCAACTGCAAATTCAGAGCGAACCTAAACCTAAACCTAAGTCCTGTAATCGGTCTTGGTTTACGTCTTGAACCATTTTTCGCCAGCTCCCTATTATCCCCATACATTTACCTATATAAATAATTAGGTTAGGTTGTCCCCGGAGGGTCGGCGAAGCCAACCATCACTGGACATATGGTTAACGTTGCATTAAACCTTCCGTCATTCGTTTGTCTGTTGACAGTTTTATACAAAAGTGCCACAAAAAATCATCATACGTAATTTTACTGCAAAAATTGTAATTGCCGGCTGAGCCCATTGCCGGCTAAACCGCATCCGGCTGCTGGCTAAACCGCATCCGGCTGCTGGCTAAACCGCATCCGGCTGCTGGCTAAACCGCATCCGACTGCCGGCTAAACCGTATCCGGCTGCTGGCTAAACCGCATCCGGCTGCCAGCTAAACACGACTTCCCTAACTAGCACGCACCTTGTAAACTCCTACACAAAATTAAAAATTTTGTCATTTCAGAATAACCCAATCGGTCATCGAAAAAAGTCGAATTTTTTTCTGGAGATACCTTCAAGATCCTGCTCGGACACGATTCCCTGATTTTTGAATTAACTTTTAATTGAGTCAGAAAAAAAAATTCCAAAGTTTTCACGCAAAAATATTTCTGCTTTTTTTTTCTAAAACGGACTTTTCAACAACTTGTAGTTCGAAATTCGCAAAAGCATATCAATATCAATCCCTCCCTGATAGCTAAGCTTAATTTAGATGGTTTATTCATTCGGATTGATGGAATCTTAATTGAGTTAAGTGGTGGAGTTGGAATTCACATGCACTTGCTATAGTGGTACTGCGCACCCTTAACAAACATCCAAGCAATTGGAATAAATAGTTAAGGGGTATTCTTTTAGCCCCCACCTACTGTGCGTCAATTTGATAATTTACCTTACAGGTTAGGTACCTACAAAATATAGGTAGGTATTAGAAAATGGACGTTAATAACTTCAGTATTAAATTTTATTTTCCTACAGACTGTGTTGATGAGCTTACTGTTGACTGTGGGCTATGCCGTGGCTTGGTTACCGTACGTCCTGATCTACATAATTTCAACGCATTTCCCTCACATGACCGAATCGGATGCCTTTCCTTATTTATATTTCGGGTGCCACTTCCTGGCAATGTCCCATTCAATTTATAACCCTATAATCTACGTGTGGATTAACGGTCGCTTCCGCTCCGCCTTTAAAGAGGTCCTACACACCCGTTGCTGCGTATCATCCCCCCATCAGAGGAATAGTCGTATTTGGAGATCTTCCTGGAGCAGCACACGGAATACGCATCCAGATCAGGACAAAAATTCCACGAAAAAACTTGTCCAAGCCGATGGCAAAACTAAGCCAGAAGTGTGCAGCTTGAAAGTGTGTCAAAAGATTTAGCAAAGTGGACCCTTTGTAGTTTAATGATTTGTGAATGAGTTGCCAGAGTAGTTAACCTACCTCACGAATCATCTTAATCAAATCTGGGAACTTTCTCGGATGGAGGGACCAAAAGGTGAAAGCCCAAATAAAAAGGCCGACGAAGTCAGACCTGTTCAGAAATCTGGATAATATCACATCAAAGAAAAATACTCGCCATTATGCCGAACTGCCTAACCCAAAATATCCATATTGTTTATTTTTGGGGGAGGAGCAACAAAATATATGTTTACTTACTCACCATTAAAATAAGATTGAGTAATTAAAGGATCTGACTAGCATTACAAACCTACATTGTCATTACTTGTAATGAAAGTATCCAATCCAACCGTATTCAACATCTCCATATCTTATGTTCTAACCTTAATAAATGTAGGTATGCAGTCTTCATTAAATACATGTACTGCTGTCTAAATAAATACTTTATAAATACTATCACACACTATCTCACCTACATTTTATAGCTAATTGACTGACCATGCCTATTATAAAATGTTACTTATTTGTCCATACAGTCATTAGTCATTACTAAATAGCATGTTGCAGTTTGCACTGATACCTACTAGGAATTAATAAAATGATATTAAAATATGTGTAGTTTTAGCCGCCCGAGTATGCGAGGTTGGCTTATGTAATCGCAATGTCTGTGCGTCCGTCCATCCGGAAACACTCTAACTTATACGACGAGGATGAGTACTGTGGTAACGCTGGATCTTCCGTTATAGCAATTTTGTGTGTAAATATCATGGAAGTAGAGAGAACTTTTAAATGATTGAAATAAAAACTATAGTCAATAAATATGCCTATTGACTTTTGCATAACACTATTCATGGTTGTTCATTCAATTTATTTAATTATTAATTCTATGACAAACATATTACAACTAAATAGTGCTGTTTTATTCTTTTAAGTGCTTCAGTGTGTCATTGCCATATTGTGCCGCATTGTAGCACTATGCCATCAGTCATCATAAACAAAATAGCTATACCGGAGGATCCAGCGTTACCACAGTACGTACGTGAATTACAAATTCTACTACCACTCCGTTGAAGCTATTTTTCGATAAAACTCGATGACAGATTGAGTACTTACCTAATTAGTGAAAGCGGAATGGACCAATCAATATACCAATTTATTATTGATCTGATTTAGTTGTAAATTGACTAAATGAGGTCAGCTGCCTCCAATTTGTAATGTCCACGTCACACTACCGAATCTGAATGAAGATTTGATGAAGATTTTCCACACAAGACATGTATATATGCTTAAGAAATTCATTCTTATATTATGTATTATTTATAGATATCCCGTCATACGTAAATACGTAAATCGTCACATTAACAGTAAATACATTGGAGTGACCCGACATTGACGCAGATTCCGTATTCAGTTCAGTTTGAGTTCAGTCACATTCAAAATCAATGTGCCGTGTCAGCCTAAATCACGATTCAAACCCTCATTCATCTCCTTTACATAAAACACTAACACATTCATTAACTATTCTTTGATCAACTGATTGAGTGATACTTTCTTATAAGAGAGAGAGAGAATCAGTCCAAGTTCTATGTATCTTGCTCTACTTACATTTTGATTTTTGACATCTACCTACTTAATTCATAATTTATGGCCTAAGCCAAATAAATGACCATTCATTAATAAAAACTTTTTATATAATATGTATAGGTATGATCTCTTATGTCTCTTATTATGTCTAATTTAATTACAAGTTAAATTACATGAGTAGGTAACAATCACCTATTGTGTAATTTGTCTTAGAAGTAGAAGTATATTGTCCCATTACATGCATTGTCATTGTGTCTCTTAAACACTTATTAATGTATCGTCAGATGCATTTATGCGAATGAATTTTCTGTCCGTATGTCCGGACGTGCGTCCGCCATACCCACAAAGCAAGTCTATACAATACTGTTCATACCATTGGCATGCTGTACTGCACAATACTAATACAGTCCATTGGCATGCTGTACTGCACAATACTAATACAGTCCATTGGCATGCTGTACTGCATAATACAGTCCAATTTTCAATTTCATTATAAATCATATATTTAAAATAAATAATTATTAAATAATATTTAAACAAATACATGGAAATGAATTGCTATTACTACTTTTACCACCGACGATACATTTAGTACACTCCGGTTGTACTGGTTTATTTTATTATGCATATTCTGCATTGCATTTTATGACATTGCAGATTGCAGCCTAAGCAAAATAAATATATTATCCTATATCTATTTTATTCACAACTTGGTTATCTAATCTAGTTTGGTTAATCCAATTATACTAAGGACTTAACTTCAGGAAGCAGTTACTTCTGTTCTGTCGTCCCGCTATGCTAGGAGCTGTTATAGTAGAGTTAGTACGTACTACATAGTACATAGATAGTTAATAATAATAAACCATTACAAAGCGTGTGTAATCAAATGGTTCAGTTAAATTATATTGTCATCGTACTAGCAATTTTGTTGATGAAAATAGCTTACATGGCATATATATTTCAGACATTTAGTGCTGAGGTCAAAACCGCCAAATCTCACGTTGCCCCATGTATGGGGTAAATTGAGATTCATATTTAGATTCCTTACGTCGTCTGCTTTCCAACGATACACCCTTTGTCACATGTTTCCATTTAAAAAATAAGTGGGCCTGGACATAACTCACAATCGGTGGGGTAGCGGTAAATATCTCAAAACTTCAGCAGTAGCTGCTGAAGCTGCTACTGCTAGCCTCCTAAAACGGATAGATAGTCAGACAACCAGGTCATTCGCATAAAGTAATTTCTCAACCACTCAAAAATATGCACTCTAATCATAACAAAAATGTTTATTATAATATATATATATCTGTGGTTTGTAATTACATAAGAGGCGCAATGAGGGATGCGGGTTCGATTCCCCGCGCAGTCATTTGCATTGTCACCTCTTTTTCTTGAGGTATCTGGGACAAAGTCGACAAAGAAATGAAATGGTCCGAAAGGACTGGTCGGTAAGCAGAGTATGATGGATGCTCTACTTTTCCCCCAAAACATTTTTTTAGTAATTATATGCCTATATTATACGTATCCATTTACACACAGAGAGAATATTTAGGATACACCTTTTAATTGCAATGTCTGCTGACATTTATTTACACATTATTATTGCAAAAAAGAAATCTACTAATTGAGATTTAGTAAATATGTAATCCCTAAATGCGTAGAAAATAATACAACACATTTTGAAAATGTTATTAGGTTGGCACTTTCGCTCATAGGTATATTTTCCTATAAATAGTGATATGTAAATGTTCAGTAGCCAAGGCATGCACTACGAAAGGAAGGTGAAATATATATAGTGATAAATTACTTCGGGTTATAGATTAGTATTTGGGAAATGAAGAAATGCTTATACGACTTACTTGAAAGGAGTCAATGGTCAGAATAGGATCAAAGAGCAGATGTAGTAAATATCGGACTAACAGGAAATATACTATTATTATGATTTTGTTATCTTGTGGAGTAGTAGATGAGCCGAATACAATCTTAATACAAATAATTTTAATATTTATATAAAGTAATAGAAATTAATACAAAGAAAGAAATAATATGAAGGATGCAAATGGCCTTCTCGCGTGCATATCAATTCTAAGTTCAACTGGTTCATGATAACTTTTTACTTGACGCGCATCAAAACACTCCAAGCATTTATTTTTTGTTTGACTTTTATCTGTTTTGGCAATCTTAGGTCTGTTCTGTCTATGTCTGTTATATTTTATATTATAATATTTATATATTACGCTGTCTTTTACGTTTTAAACCGGTCAATCGGATGTCCATAATAATAATTCAACGCCACATTTAACAAGAGTCATTATGTTGAACAGATACAATAGTTACATAATATCAGTGTGAAAATACTATAATCGTTTTACACCGAGCAAAAAATATTGTAAATAATAATAAACTTATTAAGTATACATTTATCAAGTATCGCATGGGAATATTTTAAATGTTTCTTACTACACGGACTACACCACCCGTTTTATTGATGAACATTGACGAGTTCGTAAGTTAGAGCATGGACTGACCAAGGCCGGACGCAGGAAAAAATTTCGGGAGGGGCCCAAAATATAGGGTTTAAAAACATCATTTTCATCATTCCGTTTTCAGTATTCGTGATAGGTAGACAAATAATCTCCAGTCTTACAGTAGTAACCCAATTTCGTTTCGCAACATGGTTTATACGATATATATATATAGATTTAGATTTATTTCAAACAAAGAAGGATTATTAATTACATTGCCGAACATAAAGAATGATATAATTATGGATTTATTTAGTATTTACTATTTACGATGAGTATATAATTGGAGGCACACAATAAAAATACAGATGATTATGGCAATGGTTAATTAGTACTATAAGGTAGGTTTAAAAGTTTTGTAGTATTGCACAATTAAATTATTTTTTCATTCGATGATATTGCCCAACGGAATTACAACCATATTATTTAATTACAATTATTCGCATTTCTATTGTAGTCTAATATAACCAAATAAGCATATAAGAAAGTGCCTAGACGTACATGTAGGTCGTGAAGAAGAGTTAGGGTTAGTTTTGTTGACCTCTTCTCTTGCTTTGACCATGAATAGAATTTTTATGATTAAGAATATGTACGTATTTAGTAAGTAGCTACTTATCTGTATGGATGGACATTCGTAGACATTGGACATAAATACATTTACGTACTTTTACAATAGTGAATGAAGTAATTAATTCTTTTTGAACATTTTCCAATGCCACCAATGTAATTAATTATGTAATTTTTCATTCTGTTTTATTATTTAGTCGACTATAGACACACAAAAATACAAACACAGTCTAGTATGTTCCTGTTATCATGGATAGAAAAAGATTTCCAGATATTTCCAGTATTTTCAATTGAATTGTCTGTATCTGTCACTATTTAAAAGCTCTGCTCTTCCAGACATCCGAGTTTTTCCTCTTGGAGTCTCAAGTTGACAGAATCTCTGCAAATCGATCATTTTTCAACCTTTTGTAATTAATTTTGCACGAAAAAAATAATTATATCGCAATTGCAGCAAGTCTTAGAACAAAATGTGTGGTTTATTTGTTTGTGTATAGAAAATAGTAAGGGAAAAGGAATGGGAAACAGCATTCTGTTGACTCATGTCCAAAGGCATGCCTCCACCTTCTCTTGTAAACAAACTTATCTCTTGTTTTCTGTTTTCCTGCCCTTTCTGTCTATGTAGTTAATAAGAACTCCTACATTAGAGTCATTAACAACATAAATATGAACATACATGATAAATCATATCAAATATCATCATCTCCACCATCATCATCAAGTCCAAGTCTAATTAAATGTGTTATTTTTATCTTACGGTTACATTTCTTCACTTTAGCTCACAAACTTATAGCATAATATCCTTTTACGTTCCTTATTCTCTTAAGTAAAATAAATAGTAGTAGTATTACGAAGTATTAAAGCAAAGAGACAAAATACAGATATACGCAGACAGAATTCTTCCTTCGTCATCATCCAGAATTTTTTCATTTTTGCTTGTTGCTGGATTGGATTGGAAGTGAAAACATTTCCATTTATCCTGTGCACAACACAATATTATATTCTGTGAAAGAGTGAGACTCAAGAAAGAGATTCACTTTGACAAATTATCAGCGTACGAAGAGTCATGGCAGATATCGAGAGAGAAGAATCATTGAAATCTTTAATCCCATCGGCAAAAAAGCCTCCAGGTAAATTAATTAACAAAATATTATTACTAATTATATTGATTTTTGCTAATTTATGAATTTAATTTTCTCTGACTGTAAATAATAAATAAGATTTAGGTAATGGAAAATTTAATGAATTTGTAAATCTTTTGCAGGATGGGGAAAAAGACACACCATGGCTATTTTAAGCTTCTGGGGATTTGCATTTTCCTATGCGATGAGATTCAATTTGTCAATTGCCATCGTGGCCATGGTCAAGAGAAATAAAACAACTCCCGGAACTTCGTCAAATTCAACTATTGAAGGGGCCTGCCCCGTCCCTATTCCTCACGAAGGATACAACATTTCCACGATTGCGACACCAGCTTTTATTTGGGATGAAGCTCCTGGAGAATTCGAATGGTTTCTAATATACTTTGACTTCTTTGAATGAAAATTTAATTTAGTGCATGAAAGTTCCCTTTGTTTGCCATTTGGAAATAGTTTACCTTACCCACACTTTAATATAGACTTATATTTAATGGCACCTGTAAATAAACTCACTTTACCTAGAATTTTCTACTTACTTTGCCTCGAAAGTATTTATGTACCTATGAAAAAACTGATCTACCTCGTCGACCTATAAAAGTACTTACCTAGCCTACAATTTTATTTTAAAAGACATTAAAAGTACTGTACTACCTATATAAATACTATGTTGTTCTTCTTAATATAGTATTTCCATAGGTAGTACAGTTTTTATGATGTTATAAGTATGTAGGTACCGTAAGTAATAGATAAAACAGTAATAAATAAATAGTAACGTACTTACAGGGATGAAGTGGAGCAAGGAATTATTCTTGGAGCATTTTTCTGGGGTAAAAGCTTAATTCATATAAGAAATAATGTTATTTCTCAAAAATCCTAACATTATATGAATTGCCTTCCACTAACGCTGTATGCTTTGTTTTAGGGTACGTCGTGACCCAATTACCAGGGGGGATGTTATCCCAGCGTTTCGGGGGTAAATGGCCTTTGGGTCTTGGGATTCTTCTCACTGGAATTTTTGCCATTCTCACACCAATCTCAGCCAGAATAGATACGGGGCTATTGATTTTCGTTCGCATTGTCCAAGGACTTGGAGAGGTGGGATTTTATTTTTTTATAATAATTAAAGTAATTTACGCTAATAAACTAAGTAATTAATTATATTTATTTAGGGTCTGTGCACACCTGCGATGCACTCCCTTCTTGCCAAATGGGCTCCACCCTCTGAAAGAGGTGCTTTGGCTAGTATTGCTTACTCAGGTAAATAAAATATCGAGAAGAACAAAAACAAAACTTTGTCCAGATTATTTCGTCAAAATTGTGCAATTATTTAAGAGAAACGTTGGCCAGTATGTACATACAAAGGCATTTTCCATTGATTTCCTTTTCAGACATGAAATCATTAATTAATTTAATAAGTGAATAATAAACTTGTTTTATGATGGTTTCAGGAACTTCGTTCGGAACTGGTAACAAATAAAATTATACACTACAGTTTAAATAAATATTTTTCACAAAACTAAATATTTACAATTTAGGAAACAACTAATCCACTTATTAATTTATTATATTTGTTAATTATTATTATACTATTACTCCTTAGCTGCTTCTATGATTATAAGTGGATACTTAATCCAATGGAATATTTTGGGAGGCTGGCCATCTGTCTTCTACTCGATGGGATTCGCATCTCTCATTTGGTTTGTCTTGTGGTGCTTCTTAGTCTACGACACTCCGGGAAAACATCCTCGCATTTCCCAAGAGGAACTCCAGTACATTCAAAATGCTATTGGAAATCAGCTTTCAGAAGTAACTATTAACCTATTGTATTCATCTATTCAATCACAAAAAGTTTCAGCCTTATCAATATACAATTTTTCCATTAAAAAAGAAACGTATGCCAATACCATGGAAGAAGATTTTCACGTCGGTGCCCCTTTGGGTCATTCTCATTGCCCACACGGGCCATACTTGGGGTCTCTACACTCTTCTGACGGAATTACCAACTTATATGAAAATTATCCTCAATTTCGACATGAAAGCCGTAAGTGGAATTATTTAATGAAAAATAAGAGAAAACTATTACTAAGGTCAATAATGAAAAACTTCACATGTTTTCTCAGAATTCTTGGCTGTCTGCGGTCCCATATTTGACTATGTGGGTTAGCGCAATTGTAATCCCTATGATAGCTGACATTTTCATTGCCAAAAACTTACTACGTACTGTAAATGTCAGAAAAATATGTCAAATAATCGGTAAGTTTCATGTTAAAAAGCCCCATAATTTTCAAATTATAATTATTTTATATGTAAAAATATTTCTTTTTGTCTAGCACACATGTTTTCGGCTTTGGCTTTAATTGGAGCTTCTTACTCCGGGTGTAATAGAGCTCTTACAGTATTCATGTTGACCCTGGCTGTGGGAGGTAAGTAAATTAACCATTCACATTCATTACACTATACTTATTTTACTTCAACTTATTTCTTAAATACCCGCATGCAACATTCGTTAAATATGTTTTTTGAACATGAGTAAACTATAATTTGTAAACATTCTACTGATATTTAGCAAATGGGGCAAGTTTTGCTGGATTTGGTGTAAATCATGTTGATATTGCTGCAAATTATGCTGGACTCCTTATGGGTATAATTTTTTATTTCACCTAATTAGTCCACCTCATTGTTGTAGATAAAATTAGCTTATTAATGTTGATACGTCATTTCTTTTTCATCTTTTGTGCTTCGCAATTCTTTAGGAATTACAAACACAGTTGCAAATGCAAGTGGTATTATTGCTCCATATGTGGCTGGTCTCCTCATAAATGGAAATGTAAGTAAAAACAATTGTCGTAATACCATCATTAAGTTATTGTTTGATGTGATGAAAAATAACCTTTTTTTAAAAAACATTGTAAAATACAAAATAATTACCATCAACTTACAAAAATCCCAAAATATTTTTTTTAAAAATCAAAATATTTGTTTTGGTGTTTGTATGGAGTTTACACTTTACAGTAACACTTTAAAAGTTTCTCTTGTGAGATATTTTGAATTTAAAGTATTGACAAAAATATCTTTCTGATTTATTTCAGGAGACGCTGGCCCGTTGGCAAATAGTTTTCTTCATTGCAGCTGGTATTTACTTTGTGGACACGATAATCTACTTGCTATTTGCTTCCAGCACAGAGCAGAGCTGGAACCGGGCGGCAGTGGAGTCCCCTCTCCAGAGGTCCTTATCAGATTCTCAATTGGATGAAAACTCGACGAGAAACTCTACAGTGCGGGACGAAGATAATAACAGCACGACCACGCCACAGCCTTAGGGAAATCTTTTTTATACTTTTTTAGCTGAAGATTTTTCCGCCATTCAGACAAAACAAAGCCATAATCTTTATACAGTTATAATCCCATATTTATTCATAAGAGTTAAAATGATTAGAAGTTAATAATAATTAACCTCGAAAAACAGTAGCATACTATAAATACCTCCTATAGTTTGCTAACATACTTATAAAAATACTGACTGTTATTAACGAGTGCACTGATATTTTGGAAGCGTGGCTTCCCCAACTAAAGTGCAGAAGCAATTAAGAAATATTTAACGCAATCAATAAAATATAGTAAAGAACAGAATGAAGGTGTGAAATAGTTTTTTTGAATATTATAACTCAAGAATTTTAGTACTATTCTTTCATTAATCATCAAAACGATTGCCAATCATTTTACAATTATGAACAATTGCATTCTCTTGTGCACAATTTAAGGTATAGCTTTACGTTTGCTTTCCAGCTAAAGCAAGCAGTTTATCTAGTAGTTAGTACAGTATTTACAGAGTAATTGATATACTAAGCAACAGCACTCTTTAATTATAACTAAATTAATTTCGTACTTCATTCGTACATGCCCACATAGAGATGATTGAGATGACCCGCACACATAAATACCTATTTGAAGCCAATAGACAAAGGCAACCCCCAAGATGATTTTCATAGCAACATCTAGGATTTTTCCTAGTGAGGTGAGTTAGTAGTGAAGATGTAAACAAAGGAATTCCATTTTGTTCACTCTGGTCCCCAAAATCGATATTTAGGGACCAAAGAATGAGAAAACGATGTAAATACAGCTGTTGTGGGATATATTCTAGTAGTATAAAATACAATCTGAATCGTAATTATTTACAATTAGTCAAATCTTGTAGCGTCCCATACAATGCAATGTTAGGTTTTTAATACGAAATCTGTCTAACATTAACTTTGGCCTAAATTACAACCCTGGTGCTAGTGTAAAAGGTAACAATTAATTCAAATAATTTCTTTTAACTTTCCGTTGCACATATGATCGACTTCTACCTTTCTTTCTACCATTTACAAACAAATACAGTAACAAATGTAATTTTTACTACAATATGCTAATTCATCAAGTAACGATCCGTCACTAAAGCATATTTATACAGTAAAATTACGAAATAATAGCGCTTTCATTATCCACTCTTTTTGTCCAGATGCTAATCAGTAGTCCCTAACTATATATCATTATAGCGTGTAAATATAAAGGCGACAAAATTAAATCACTGGTATAAAAATGCTAGGACAAACAGTAGAAAAGCTAGAGTGAAAATAATGATCTGTTTTAAGAGCCCTTGTTGCATTAAAGCTGCGATGGGTACACCAATCATTGAATGTTTGGACGTTGAGATGATTTTGACTCGAATTGTTGTGCCCATCAGACTTGAGTGCTCCAGATCCGTTTTCTCAGGAGGTGCCACTAATATCTGGTAAACAAAGCAACTATAAATATTTGAGGTCTAAAGAAAAACCAGTAATCTATAGCTCGTAATTCTAACTAGATATACTTTTGTTCACTGAATAGCCAGCCGCAGCCCTAGCCCTGCTCATTCTGCTATAACTAATGCGAAAGCAATTACAAAATGTAACAATATTTAACTACTAAGGATTACTACCTGTTCATAAAATTTATTGTGGCCAACTAGGAATCGGCCGTCGTGAGAAATTTCAGTTATTAGGATAGAATATTGCTGCCCAATTCTATTATCCTCGTAGGGGGTGTATGACTGGAACAGATGAGTTAATTCTTTCGTCCTCCTTTTCACCTGAAATTGAAAATATTCAGTTATTAAAGATTAAATGTTTAAAACATAACTATTAAAATAATTTCAAATAAATACTGTAAAAATGAATACCTCTTGTGTAGATATTCTTGGCATCTTAGCAGCCACTGTCCCAGGTCGAGGATAAAATTGATTGATGAACAACGATGGGAATTTATATTTTTGGACTAACTTTAAGGTCTCTTTAAAATCGTCAGCAGTTTCTGTAGGGAAACCACAGATGATATCCGTTGCTATTGTAATTCCAGTTACCCTAATTAACAAAAAAAGAGAATATAGTTTTTAATATTAATTCAAATATCAGAAATCAATTTGATTTATCGTTATTTCTTCCGTTGCGAAAATATTGCAAAGTTTAGTCAATTTTTTACTTATTTAATTTAAATAAAAGATTCACTTCATAAGAACTTGACAGCAAAGGACGCAAAGGAAATTGTAGCGGACAAAATATCGACAGACAATGCACGCTAAACACGTTGAAGCTAATGAATACATAATCTAAAGAACTTGACTTCGTGAAAAGTGTCACCAAGCTATGTTTTTGTCAGCTTTTAAGTAAAAAATGATAATAAATAAGATCTTTACTTCTCTCGTAAGAAATTAACAATTTTTTCAAAGTCTTTAATGCTGTATTCCCTCTTCATATCCGACAAAACAGGATCAGCCCCAGCTTGAACAGGAATATGTAGAAATGAATAGACCCTTGGGTGTGATAAAATCTTGGCCATTTCCTAAACGAAGAAAACTGTTAACTTCACAAGAAATACATTTTAAATACAATATTTATACCCAAGTAGAGCTGTAGAGCACAAACCTCTAAATGGTCTAAAATGTACGGCGGATTTGTCATCCCGATTCTCAACATACAATTGTCAGGAATAACTTTGACAAGTTCTTTGAGGAGGTCAATGATATTGAGTCCTAGGTCAATTCCCCAAGCGCCCGTGTCTTCACTTGTCAGCCAAATTTCCTTCACCCCCTCTTTGGCAAATACTTGTTTCGCACGGTTCACTATTTCATCTATAAATACGAAATAATTTTTACAATTTAATTAGTGGAATCGATTATTCAATTTGACTAGAATAGAATAGAATAAAATCATTAGATTTATTCATGTGTCAATTAACAATTCAATACAAAAAACAAGTTTCGTACTGGTGTCCCAATGTTAGTTAGACACCCTTCAGTTCATTTTGCATTTATTCAAGTGCCAAAAAGAAATAAATAATGCTTGTCTGTTTTCCAATCATTAGCACACGAAAGCAAGAAAACCGTGTCTCTTCAGAATAGCCGAGTCGCATCCATAGAAGAAATCGGTAGTCATTTTATGTCCAATTTGAGAAGAATAAATTTTAAGTAACCCACCCGTAGAGGAATGAATAGGAATACATTGAAAAAAGAATTATTTTTTTACAGAATATTTAATTAAGCGAGAGATTAAATATCTCCCTTAAATGCCATAAATGCAGCTTTCAGGGGACAGGCCGGGTCCAAGGAATCCAAGTACAATCCAAGGAAAATAGATAAGTCAAAAAATAACATTTAATAATGGGTTAAAGTAAGCCTTATGTAGCACAAGAGGAGTGAGGAGGAGGAGGAGTGAAATTGAGGAGGAGGAGGAGTGAGGAGGAGGGAAATTGAGGAGGAGGAGGAGTGAGGAGGAGGGAAATTGAGGAGGAGTGAGTGAGTGAGTGAGTGAGGAGTGAGTGAGGAGTGAGTGAGTGAAAGTCATAGAAAAGGTATAGAGCTTAGTGTACGGGAGTGCA
>JAQFYC010001292.1:0-36531 GCA_034694165.1 Tomocerus mixtus | reverse complement strand
AACTATATTCCAATATAGTCCGGTGTTCTCCGTCGAGGTTAATTTACGATTATGATAAAGAGCTTTGTATGCAAAGTACAAGATTTTAATTAAGTAGCCATTTTTAAAAATCATAATAACAAATACCTCTATAAAATTGAAACCAAATAGACTTTTATTTATAAAATGAAGCGTATTGGCAATTTTGGCATAAATTAAGTCATCCATCAATGTAAAACATGAATGATGGTTAGCGAGCATATTTGCATACTCAAACACAGCCTCGAAATTTGTACTTTGCAAACTTTACAGCTCATAATAATGAAATTAGATTGACGAAGTAATTTATATATTTAATATATATTTATCGTCGCCTATATATCGGAAAAGACCACAACACTTTTCTATAGAACGAGAAAAGGCCAAAAAAAACACTTTCTTCTATTACGGAGAAGCTAAGTAAAACATGACATGGTAAGCTCGTTCTATATAAAAAAGTGTTTGGCCATTTTTGATATATAGGCGACGATATCAATACCATATTGATACATTCTTAATATTCAAAAATCGACGAAATATATCGAATGAACATAATATACTGTAAGTGTATTGACTACTTGTACAATTCACATGGGTAATACATAATTGTGGTGTGGCGTGTGGTAGCTTGAGTGCCGACTGTTTAATGAAAGCTGTAATTTTTTATCTTGCAGCTGCAGGATAATTTATACAATATGTATGTATGTATTTATTTGTGATATAATTAAAACATATCAATACAAATAAATGCGTATACACAAATTAGAATATTGTGGCAATGTTAGTATCAAACTTTGTAAAAATACAAAGGAGGCTTTCACATTATGGCTTAAAAAGAATTTTTTAGGTATGTTTAGCTAGCAATCCCCTGCAATCCCTTAATCAAGTGGAGTACAGTACAGTGTCTCTTAAGGGAAAAATTATTATTAGTATACAATACATTATTTAGCAGCTGAATAAATTGAGTTACTAAACGAATGCAATGGTCTCCAACTTACCTACTTGTTATTATTATCTATAGTATATTTAACTATAATTAATACAATTATATTTGTTTGTATTTGTATTCATTGTGTATCGTGCTGCATTTATGTATTACTAAATATGAATGAAATGTTAAAACAAATCGACACTCGAATGTATGAAATGAAGAGGAAAAATTATTGAGAAATTGCGTAGTAGATTTTATGTAATGAGTAATGAGCCTTGTTTTATCTTTACTTGACAGTCATAATTCATTAAGTACTATACGATGTACACGAGCCCAGAGTAGCCTCTAACTAAACTTTTGTACACAAGTTTGATATACATTTACAAACAATTATATTTACAAACGCAAAACATTCAATAATGTGGTTTATAATAATATTTTCCACCAGACAGCTGCATGTCAGTGTGATTTAAAGTTTAGGTGGTATATACTAATACTAGTGAATGTATTTCATCCTTATCATGCATTGAACGTGTTGAAAGCACTGACAAATATAGTATCAGTGGTCTGGGTAAATTGTTTGGTTATTTGAGTACAATTTGTCAACTATTTGAACCATTATAATTTTCAATAGTGGAAACGTAGGATTTGCTGCTGACCTATTTCGTTTACCTTGTAATTCACAAAGTTCCATGGAACTGTTCCTGGCATTTTAAACAATTTATCTGTTTATTGGGAAATTATCCCAATTTGACATAATGTGTGACATTTGTCGTTTAGTTCAGAACCAATTAGAGTTGTTAAAATACAAAACAATACCTATTTGTCATTCAATTACTATGTATGTACATATCCACAAAGTGTTAAGTACGTAGTATTAATTAATAGTAAAATGACCCATATCCAAGCTGTATTGTACTAATATAACAAATATTTTACTTTTATTAACTATTTTCCTCGAGCAAATTACAAATGATAGTGAAATATGGGCACAATATTCTATACAATTATGACTCGGTTTGTTTCAATGTGTCTACAAAATAGGTAACAACATAGTAGATCTTATTAATGTCTAAATTTATAATTTCGAATTTATGCCTTATCATTGAAACTTATAAGCCTATCGGCAACTAAGTGTAAATTCAAATAAACTAACTTTGGCCTTCCTAGCATCTACGATAATGTTGTTAACTATTTTTGTAAAATTGTGAAACGTAAAAACGAATTAATTAATTTAATTGTGGGCAGAGTGATTCCCCGAAGTTTACATTGTTTTAAATATTTTCACAGTGCCAATATCCATATTTTGTCTTTACATTTGTGGCATTTAATATTATTGTACCACACTATTGGACAATAATGTGTGAGGCTTGTACAGTAAATTATTATTTGCCCTTACTCGTTGGTTAATTATTTTTTGGACTAAAGTGGGGTGGGAAAAATAGTGGACATTTATATTTAAGTCCCTACGCTAATTTAATACCTGTCTACTGTCTACAAGGGACGAAAATGCTCAGACATTTTGTGTATACTATATGCAGATTTGACTGTATTACCAAAATTCCACAATGTTGAATGCAATCTATACTATCCATTACTACATTTACAGCATTCAGCATTCATATAAATGGTTTACTGCAAGCGTCGTATTACAAATACATGTCGTGTCATAAATAAAAAGGCAACATGCTGTATTAAGATCAAATACAGATAAAAATGAAGCTAATGTACAAATAGTTCGATATATTATAGCCCATATATGCCTTTGGTCCTTTAAAGAGGTAAATATTTGGAAAGCGAAAGCACCGTGCAAAAATGCTCAGATAATATTTGTTTGTATCATTTCGTACGTTCACGTATTCTGTCTGTACTGTAATAAACTCATTATGATTTTACCAAGTAGACCAACATATTATAATTTTTATAATATTAGAAATACATGAAATATAATAAGGTACACTAATTCAACATAGTACACAACATAGTACACAAACTATATATATAATATCCCTTCGTACATATCATGTACGAAGGTTTAATATACTATGGCAAGTATGTACATATCATGTACATACTTGCCATAGTATATTAAACCTTCACAGGAATTAGCATTCATCTATTTATTAATCTATAGTTCACTGGACTGACTGTGTCTGGACTACATCAATGTAAATTAGATTGTTTATTTACTTATATGCTTTTAGTGTTGATAGTTGTTGTTTTGCTTATATTTGGGGAGTGCTTCTGCAACATCTTCAGAGAGAGAGAGTCTGTTGTTTCAAACGAAAATAAATACCGAATCTTAATCTGGTCCGGTTAGATTACTAACACGTGATAACATGTTACTGATAGACACAGGCGTCTGGTCTATACTATCGTATAATCACCTATTAGCATTATAGTACCTAATACTTCATATATTTAAAGTAGGTAAGTATCCAGCAGAGGTAATTTGCAATTATTTAACTAGCATCTTTACCTTTGTCATGACTAAGCTGTACTTGGTTATTGTTTGGTTGCACTGGAGAGGTTGACATTGAACTTGACCTGTTGAATAATATGTACAAGTGGCAGACAAAAAATAATGTTTTCCTTTGTGAACAATTCTATATTTCTTATATTAGCCGACAGTTGGCCAAATGCCCACACCGTAAATAGCGAAATAACTTGTTATGGTTTGTTTGTTCCTCTTATGTAGATACCTGCATCAGTTTTCAGTTGTTTACTGCATAATATCTATTTGATAAATTGGATGGTCACTTACGGTAGATAAGAACAAGTCCTACTGATATCGAAAGACACATTATATGAAAGATTAGATGTCATTCTTGTCTTCTAGTATATGCTCTACCACAAACACCTGAATTCTAGTTTAATCTGGCGGATTGTGCACTTTTGAGCAAAATGAAGCTTTTCGTGATTTAGGTATTGCAATTTCATTAGGAAAGATTATGTAATGTAATAGATTTATTTTGTCAATATTTCGTTCAATAACACAACATCACTAACTGATTCTAACTAAAAAACATGAAGCGAAAAACAATAATAGAAAACTGCCTTGTTTAGCCTAATGGACAGTTTAATTATAATTGCACCTTATTGCTTTGCAAAAAATGGTAACAGTTAATTAGGATATTCTCGTATTTGCCAATTCATCTTTGATTTTATAGCCACGTTATATACCTAACTGAAATAGCGCTCCCGAATCATTTTAAACAAATTGCTGAATTACAAATAATTAGCCTTATGATATGCAATTTTGTTGTTATAACCAATGGATAATTACATACATTCATACTAAAAACGATTAAATAAGTATACTTACCATGATCAAATTTATTGAACATTCAAGCAAAACAACTATTGCTTTCAATGAATATAATATAATTTCGGAGCTATGTAAATGACAACAAGAAATAGGGTTTGCTTATTATAATAATATATCAGACTTATACTACTTAAAAAATCAAAATTGATATACTTAATATTACTTATTAAAAATATTAACAACCGCCACTTCATTTATTAGAGAGCAGGGAGTTGAGCAATCTTGCTTAATCTAATTTTATATTCAATACAGGCATTATCAAAGGTACTCAACGTGTTTTGTTGTGCATCAAGTTTTATTCTCGGTTTCAGTAGATGTGCTGATTCATTGCACATGCAATTTCAAGGTAAACTATGCAAAAAATATAAAAAGTGAATGAATATTAACTGCTATACATAGTATAGGTATACCAGTAAACCATAAATGAAGTAAATATATAAAGTTTAGAGTTTATACTCATGAGCGTAGCTGAGACGGCAAAAAGGTGGGGACTGAGAACTCTATCTCAATATAAAGACAGGTGTTAGTTTTACATAATTTTCTGTGTTCTATGCCTAAAGCCTACCCCAAATTTCGTGCCGGTTACATCGCCACATTGCATCTACTTAAAACATAAACAGCACTCGTATATATTTACTTATAGATTTTACTAACCAGTTTTTTATAATATTGTTAGATTTTTCTTGTTCTCGTGCTACACATCACTTGTAGCATTGTAGTTTGCAATGGTGCAAGTTATTCACTTTATAAAAATGATGCTGAACAGCATCATTATTTGCCAACAACATTGTCTGTCTGTCTCTGTCCGCTTCTAGGTACCGTAACTTTCGAGTCGATCAACTTTTTAAAATTTGTTTAAATTGAAAGAGTAGATTCCACCGAAGAACTGTATTAGTTTTTGAGCCATATAGGCCACACCCCCATGAAGTTCTGGCCACGCCCACTTATTTTTAGAGCATGTGTTATAGAAAAAATAGAAACATGCATCGTTGGAAAGCTATAGGCTTGAGGAATCCAAATATGAATCTCAATATACCCCAAACGTGGGGCCCTGTGAAATTTTGTGAGAATTACTACTAAATAGCCAACAGTACTAAATAACCCTAATGTGCCATTTAAACTATTTTCACCAATAAAACTGGTAGTTTAGTGACATTACTTAGCTCAATCACTTATTAGTTACATCCGTTTTGAAGTGGTTTATTATCAGGAAAATCCAACGCAAGAGATTGAGACGGACGAAAATGAGAATCGTTCTTGACTTCATATTCATCCACACATTAGCCACACACATTGACACATTTATAGTTTAGATTCAGATCGTAATTTTACCATGTTAGTGGAATTCCTGTGCACCGTGCTATTTCTTTGTGTCATATGGCACATATTACAAAAATCTCGTTCTAAAAATGAACCTCCAGGTATAATTACACCAATAATCTGAAATATTTTCCAAGATGTACATAAATATTTTTCGTATATCGGAATTCGAATATTCAATTCGCTTGCGCCAATTTTCCTAGTCAAATTCTTTTTTTAGTATTTTGCTAATGCTAAAGTTAAGTTAATGTTTTCCAAACTTGCACTAAATAGTGTAATAAATATTCTTTTTCGTGCACGTTTATTTTACGTGCCAATTGTTTACATTTCAGGTCCTTATCAGTTTCCAATACTGGGAAGTCTTCCCCAGGTGGGTATGGCAGACCCACGCCCCTATATGGCTTTTCACAAGTTAAGCGTCAAATATGGACCTGTCGTGACAGTAAAAATGGGGCTTGGCAAAGCTGGTGAGAAAAATAATAAAATTCTCGTGTTTCCATTTTCTTCACAAGAAATGACGATAATAAATTATATTATATTTAAATAGTTCTCGTTTCATCTCATGAAGCAATAAAGGAAATACTTGCAAAAGAGGAGTGTGCCGGTCGAGAGGCGGAAGGAATTTGGAATGAAAGAAATTGGCACCAAAACATAGGTTAAAGTCTCAATTGTTAATATCAAGGATGTAATTTTTAATGTTTAAAGCTAATTTTATAATTTAGAGCATGATTCGTTGTACTTATTTAACTTAACAGGAAGTTGTGTACTGCATCATTAAGGTATATTTTTTAGGACTTGCGTTTTCCAATGGAGAAAACTGGCGTCAAATAAGACAATTTACAATTAGAACTCTACAAGAATTTGGACAAGGAAGAGACACTGCAATGGAGACGATAATTGCTGAAGTAGTCGAGGGTTTAAGCAAGAAAATGAAGTCACTAATCAAAGAAAACAATGGGATAGTAAAATTTCACATGCTGTTTACTCTGAGTGAACTGAATGTGCTGTGGAGACTTGTTGGAGGGACCAAACTGGAAAACTCTTCCGCCAAAGCAGCATACATATTAGAGACTTCCAATAGATTCATGAAAACTGGAGTATTCGGCATGGGACTAATTATGGCTTTCCCCTTCCTTCGTTATCTGGCACCAAAAATTACAGGCTATGCACTTCAAAAGGAAATTGTTCATGAATGGCAGGATTTCTTTACGGTAGGCACAGATTGCAAGATTTTAGGTAGAGCAGCTATTTCAAATGTTAATTAGATGTGTAGAGTAGTAATTTTCAAGTACGATCTATCATATTTATATATATTCATATTTCATATATCATTAATATCATTCTAACCATTTGAGGTAAAGTAGTTGTATTTTCACTAATTGTCCATGTTATAGGAAGTTGTCCGGGCATATAAGAAACGATACGACGAAACAAAAGAAGTCAGTTGTTTTATTGATTCATTTCTTAAAAAGATGGAAGAATCTGTCAATGATCCGAATACAGTTTTTACTGGTAAATTCTATCGTTCTACAATATCTGTCTAGTTTTCCAATAATAAGCGAGCAATTACATTTCATTTATAAGTATTGTATTTATAGACTTATATGAATATACTTTTCATTTCCATTATAGAGAAGCAATGTATCGTTACATTGCTGGATATTTTCCAAGCTGCCGCTGAAACTACCGGGAATTATTTAGAATTCGTATTCCTTTTCATATTCGTCTATCCCGAAATTCAGAAAAAAATGCAAGATGAACTTGATGAAGTTTTGGGTAAAGATGTCGCAAAGTTATCTGACCAAGACCGGTAGGTGCTTCTACTTAATTATTTCTTAAGTCTTTTGTAATGGGTAGATTTCTAGTTTCTATCTCCAGTTAAAATAAACCATGGCAAATACGGATATAATCGGTTAAAATATTTCAAAAGAGTTGAGCTATTTAAAAGTTATCAAATGGGTCAAGGGGTTGAAATGTTCCCATTTCGGGACCCCTGTACCCATTTGATCCACATTTTAATCAGTTTGGCCTTAGTATCTACCCCATCGATTCAAATTAAAAAAAAAAACCGTTCGAAAGTTATCGTCTGATCGGACAGAAAGACAGACGCACGGACACAAAATTCATTGTCATAAATGTATCTACAGTGCATTTTGATACGTTATTAACACAAAAGTTTGATGAATTTATTTACATTTAGATTACCTTACATTAATGCAGTAGTGCTTGAAGTTATGCGATGGGCAAGAGTAGTCGTAAATTCTGTGCCACGGAGGGTAATGAAAGATTTTGTTTACAAACAGTGGACAATCAAAAAGGCGAGCTATAAAAATTGTTATAAATATTCTTTAACAAGGGACATTTTTGCATTGTCAGCATTAATTTAATTACATAATATTTTTTATCACAATATGTTACCATTGAATAGGATTCTCTCATCGTCCCTAATTTTCACGCTGTTCATTTTGATGAGGAATTCTGGAAAGATCCAAATGGTAAATTTTTATCTTTTGTACAGCGATTTTAATTTATTACTGAGTTTTGTTTATGGAAAAGTGCTTTTCAATAATATATAAATTGGTATTTTATTAAATAAAATTATTTTACCAAAATAATATACTTTCGTCAACAGTATTCCGCCCAGAGAGATTTCTGGATGAAAATGGAGACATCATTAAGGAGAAAGCTGATAGATTAACTGTTTTTGGTTCAGGTAATATAAAATCACCCAAAATGTATAAATAAAGTTTACACGGACTTAGGGAGGGATATTTTACTGATTCTGTAGGAACTTGCTGTAAATAGTGTACTTTACTTCAGGTTGTGAAATTATGTGCATTGTTAAACTGATTTTTATTCTGCGTTAAATAATTCAGAATCAAATAAAAGTCAACAAATCAATAAAAGTAAACATATTTAGACATGCATAAGTTGCAGGTAAGGTAAAAACCTGCTAAAAAAATTATTTTGTGTATTCGTAGATAGATGAATGTCTAATTAACAACTTTTGCTGCTTATTAACCATTTTATTCAAAATTCTTCAATGAGTATAATTTACTTTTTAGGTAAAAGAGTCTGCCCTGGAGAAACAATCGGCCGTGATTCTATATTTCTCTATACAACAATTCTTCTTCAGAGATTCACATTCGCATTGGTCCCGGGCGATGAAATCCCTTCAACAGAACCAGTGGTTGGATTTGTTATGTCACCTGTCCCTTATAGAGCAGTTGTTAAATGTAGAAGTGGTTATTGAGAAAGCCGATAAACAACAATATTAACAATAATAGTCTGCTAAACGTATCATGTTTATCAACATAAGCTGAAAACAAAATTATTATACTCCACATTCAAGATAACTAAATTGCTAAACTGCTTACTTACTACTAATTCATATTTTAAAAGTCTTTATTTACAAGTTTTATTATTTCTATTTTGGTTTTGCATACCAAGATTGAAGTTTTGCTTTAGCTTATTAGTAGTTTTTGTTTGTACAAAACTTACGCAAGTAATTTGTAACAGTTACATATTTGTATATCTTAATTACTGGTAATTTTGGGTTAGTATTCACTATGTGGTAACAGGGGTCGAATTCCGACACCACTACTGTCACCATCATATCACCGTTCCTTTTGTTGAACAAAGAATACCCATTATTTCACAAAACATGCGGCACTATATACTGCAGCAATTTCTGTACTAATAATACCGCGAAATGCAATCAAGATTAATATTGTTGACAAGTGTCGCTTGCTCGAACACACTTATTTACATGTTTACATTTCTTTTCTTGTTTACATTTTTTAAGTATTTTAATAAATACTGGTTCCAATATAAATACTAAAATTTTAAACCGACATTTCATCGTCTCCTTACTGAAATGACTGAAATTAGCTACGAGATTATCAACTGTGGACTATGTGGAGCACATGTTAGTCTAGAAGAGTTAGAGAAAGAGAATAATACAAATACTGACATTACAAAAAATCTTAATAGGAGTACGAGTACTCAAAGCAGTTTAACTGGGACATGGAAACTAGATTGTATAAAAACACTGATGGAAGTTTTATTTGGTTGTGGGGATCATTATCTTATAGGTTATTTTCAAAAGGTCAATTACTGTCCCAATTGTCAGCAGCGTTTGAGAGATATGGATTTTAGCTGGAGAAAACTAAACATTATTTATAATCGGTTGAAAACCTTATCTAGGGACATTACAAGTCTGATTGAAAAACAATATACTGAAATAAAGAGTAAATCTGTCTCCGAAGACGTATTAGAAACAAGGTCCTTGTTGACAACTCAAGATATTGGCTGCTTTAACACTCTTGGCCAGGAAAGCCATATAGAAATGTTATATAAAGGTAAATAATTATTTGATTTGGCTGTATTGTGCACAAAGTCATAAAATACTGAGAGTTTATCATTTATTTTTTATTGTAGGTATTATATACTACACTACATAGTATATCTTTCTGTTTAATTTTTGGGTTTAATTGGTGCATATACTGATTTCTTTAATTTCCTTAGGACGTATCACTAATAAAACGTTATATTTATTTTTATTTACCTTTTTGTGCAGGTATTTCTGCTATTGGAGAAAATAATAAGGAATGGATAATTACAATGGACAACCGTTCAATTTCAGTGGACACCAAAAAGAAGACTATCTCAAACCTTGAAGATACAAAAGATACCCCTGAAGTTGTTGGCTATTTAAACGATGCAGAGGAAAAGTTCACAAATAATATTATTGAAGCACACATCAAAACCGAAATAGATTACGAAATAGAGTATGCGGATGGAGATGATATGTCTAACTCTTCAGGCTGCGGTTAGTTACGTTACTCGTATTATCGTAGAAAGAAATAGTAGATTATTATTATTTAATTCTAATAGAAAGTTTTTGTTACATTTGCTGAATAATATCATCTGATCTGACAATAGGATTTCAAAATATTAATCAGGGATGATATATACTTTTTGTTCCATAAATTATTAACTGATTGTATTTTATTCATTTCCAGCTGAGAATATTGATAATGATATGGCCATAGAGGAGTTCACTGTCAAGAATGAGCTTTTATATACTACCCCTACCCCTGTTGATAATGAAAATACCGAGACTGTTAAGATCTCATGTCCAGTGTGTTCCAAGGTGTTTAATGACAAAAATAAATTTACCAGGCATAAACGGTATTCTTGCGGAGTGAAAATTGACAATACTAATGGAAACTTTGACGACAGAACGGAGGAAGATGACCGAAGTCACCGAAGAGCAAATTCTTGTTTCAAGGAAAATGAGTTTACATCTAAAGCTAAGCAACAATGCCCCTCTCAAGCAAATTCCACAAAAAAGATATATGAATGTGATGTGCGTAAAAAAACATTTAATACAACATCAAATCAAAAAGAGCACATGACAAGTCACAAAGAAGAAAAGGATTACGTTTGCAAATTTGAGAATTGCGGTAAAAGATATACACACAAGGTTTCTTTGGCTGTCCACATGGTGCAACATACTGGGGTGCAGTCATACAAATGTGATATCTGTGGCAAGACATTTTTTCTGTCCTGGGAGTTAAAATCTCACCTGCATCATCATAGTGGACAGAGGCCGCATGAATGTGAAGTGTGTAAAAAAGCTTTTACTACAAAAGCTCATTTAAGAAATCATCATACAGCGTTTCACACAAATATAAAGAAGTACGTCTGTCCAGTTGAGAATTGTGGCAAGAGCTATGCCCAATCGTCTTCGATGACAAAGCACAAAAGGAGGCACGGTGTTTTACCTCATCCTTGTGATTTATGTGAGAAGAGGTTTCTAGAACCCGCTGCATTACAAGATCACTTAAAAACCCACACTGGGGAAAAGGAACATTTATGTACGGAGTGTGGCAAGAGATTTTTGAGAATTTCACAATTAAATAACCATATGAGAACCCACACAGGTGAAAAGCCATTTAAATGCGATACATGTGGATTGCGATTCAGCCATAGTTCTGTATTAAAAATTCATAAAATGGTGCATACTGGAGAGAGACCATATAAGTGCAGTTACTGTGGAAAAGGATTTACAATGTTACTACGTAAGAATGCACATGAAAAAACGCACACGCAAGAGAATCTCTGCATATGCGATATATGCGGCAAAAGTTTCATCAGTAGTTGTTACTTAAACAGACATCTTAAGGTTCACACTGGAGAAAGGCGTTTTGGATGCGATATCTGTAGCAAACGTTTTCAAAAATCTGCAAATTTAAAGAGGCACAAAAAGACTCATACAAAAGAAAATCCATCTGCAATTGGCAGTTCTACAGAAGTTATCAGCGGAAGTTAACTCGTCGAAATCGCATTTAAGAATCTGTAGGGAAATATTTTTACAACATTGTTACAATGCATTATTTGAAGTAAAATTTGATGATAACTGTATAATTTCCGATATTTTTATTTTGTTACGGTATATTAGGATTTTAAGAAAGACATGTAAAGTAGATTGAGTTCATTATTCAGTTTACATAATCGTATATTATAACTTAATTTATTAAGCTAACTACCTATGTAGATAAGCATTGCTAATAAATGTATGTATTGTGTTATTTTGCTACTACACTCTGAGTTGTTTCATTGAGCACTGTTATCAAATTAAAACGATAATTAAGAAGAATTAAGTAGCTGTTAATTTATCTATATTTATTCTAAACTATATTCTATAGTCGTATACTAAATATAATAGTAGCTAGGCTTATACTTCTATGGCAATTCCATTACCAGTGCAAAAGCATGTAATTCGTGAATAATTTCTTTCTGAACAGCATAGCTTGTAATTTCGAGGGCCCGATGAAATAAAGAAGACAGGGGTAGACCAATTTCCACAACCGGTAGCGTGCATAGTGCTAGAGGTAATAAAAGTTAACTGCGACAACATATATTATTGGGAATCCTTCCATTTAGATAATCTAAATCCATTAATCAAACTGAACCTCAATAAATCGGATTATTGTTTAATGATGTTCCTTGCCTTTGCTCACGAAACAACTCAACGTGGACAAATCAAGGTGATAAAAGCCTTGAAATGTAAAACCAACCTGAAAATTTAATTGTACCTATCACATTTTTACTAAGCTACTATATGCTACATTCAATTCTAATCGTTCCTTAAATATAGGGCTCGGCTAAGTCTCTTTACTGTTTATGTTTGTTAATATATAATGAAAAACGTAATAATCAATACTCAGTAAAAAGTTTTTAGCAATGTGCAAGTATATGCATATTGTTTCAGTGCCCCATGATCCGCTCCGACCGAATGTTGCGCAGTTACAATACATCTTCACTTATGGAATGCATTGACGGATATTGTTTTGCTCTATTTTCACGATAAAACTTCAATCATGACAAATTCCTATCTAAATTATCTAAATACCTAACCAAATTGACAAACACTAATATTATAATTACTGATTCTAGATGTAAGCAATAAACGAGATAAAATAACAATACACCTCATAAATATCTTAAGCAATATGTAGGTACGAGATACCTATTCTATTTAGTACGAATGGGGAAGCTATGTTAGCTAAATAAGTGACAACAAAATCATATACCTTTGTACGCAATTGTATTTCAATTAATTAAGGAATAGCACTGTATGTTTCGCGGTGATAGATTGCTTTTAAGTTTATTTTTCGTTATTTGCTTTTATAATATTAAAAATTATTATAAATTAATATTATTTCACTTACACGCGTATTAAATAATGTCTCGGTTATCCTGTTTTATTGTAGTTTTTAGTTTTGTAGCCGGTAACGCATTGGGTAAGCATTCCAAAATTAATAATTAATTAAAGCAAACTCACCCACTTTTTAATATTTCTGATTGAATTATGGAAATAGTTAAGTATTTACCATGTACTATGTACGTATCAAATGCATTTTAAGTCTTTTTTTATTGTTAACTTTTTCTCCAGGTGAAAAGATCACAATACCAAAGTTTCATGTTGACTTCAAAGGTGACAGAGTTGTTGGTGGTACTGTAACAGCTCCAAATGAATTCCCATGGTATGTACTTCTAACGACGAGAACAAGACAACAATTCTGTGGAGGAAGTATCCTAAGCGAGGAATTTGTCCTAACTGCTACCCATTGCATGGTTCTGAATAAAAATGACTTTTTTGTAGCCGCAGGCGTCCACAACAGGCTCATAACTATTGACGGAACAGAACAATATGCAAGAGTAGAAGAAATTATCAACCATCCTGACTATATAGAGTATGTCGAAGATTTTATTCTATAATTTTGAGTTTCATTTATTAAAGAGTATCATAAAATGTCATTCTGAAATGAAACAGCCTTCCCATGGAAAACGATGTTACTATCTTGAGAGTAAATCCTCCTTTTAAGTTCAATCAGTATGTAGGACCAATAGCGTTACCCGATAGCAACTTTGTTCCACTAGGTAACTATAAGTGATTCAGTTTGATATACTTACTTGCTCAATTTTTCTAAATTTTATTTATATTATTGACTCACTATTATTTTTTATATCATAGATAGTGTTACGGCACTTGGATGGGGAAATACTAACTATACAATTCCAACTGGAAGTTTTGACGCAGCTCCTTATTTGAAAAAGATAAATCTGACACTTCAGACAACAGAAATTTGCGCTATCAATTACTCTGATGTATTTTGGCCAGGTTAAAATAAAAAATTAGCTTCCATCTTTTGCTGTGACAACTTTAAATTCATTTTAATTTTACATATTATGTCAACATTTATATTTTTAGGTGAAATTCCTAGTAAAATTACAGATAGAATGTTGTGTGCAGCTTCTGATAAAGAAATGGAAAGTGTTTGCCAAGGGTAATTTGAATTTATAAGATTTTAATGAGTACTGTGGCTTTACGTAACAAGATATGCATATTTAAAAATAATTCTCATTGGTGTTATTTTTTCAGCGACTCAGGGGGTGGCCTAAGATGTCAAGACAATAGTGGTAAAGAAGTCGTCTGTGGAGTTGCATCCTTTTTGGCTGGTTGTGGTTTCAGCAAATATGCTTCCGTGTATACCAAAGTACATCATTATATAGACTTCATCCGCAGTCGTACTGGAATATACGAAACTCCTTCCCCAGGCCCAGGAGGGAATAATGGCTCTCCGAATTTAATATGTATTAATGGATGTCAAATAATTTGGAGTGTTCTTGTGTCACTTATCCTACAAAAATTTAAATGAGGTAACGGTACCTGCTATTCATTAATAAATGGGCTGTTAAAAAACTACATAATTTGTGCATATACTATAATTTTGGTAATTGCAAATACCTCCATTTCATGCAAATGACAAAAGGAGGATCATAATAAAATATACAAATAAAGCATGTAAAAGTAATATTATGTAGTCTGGTCTATTTCACTTTCTACATGCGCTTTGGAAACTGAGTAATTTAATACTTAATTACACTGCACTGTGCATTGGTTCTCCGCAATTAGAAAAATAATTTCATAAATTCATATCTAATCAGCATTATATAGAATAAATTCATCCTCTGCATCTGCAATCTGCACTCTGCAGCACTGTCTTCTTTTCTTTAGCAGGGCGAGTAGAACAAAGAGTAGAGTACACGTGTACACCCTGTTACGACCTTGTAATCTTCGTGAATATAAAGACCAATAAACTAAACTGTGCAATGTAGACAACAGCAGCTTCTTGCCCGCTAAGCTCGAAATTGTGCGATCTTTGTAGTAGTGTTTATGTTTGTAGGAAATGAATTGAAGCAAAACTAAATTAAAATAAATTAAATACATAAAGGTACAGAGCAATTAATTGATAATTGGTTACTCCAGCCAGATTCGGAGTCAGTAGAGTTGCTTAATAATGCAACGTTACGACTCTGACGAAGACGAAGTACTCTTTTTGGAAACCGTAATAAAATGTGAACGGGACAACGATATTAGCATTCTTTTAGAAGGTACGTTTGTTATTGTATTAATTTGTATTAATTTGAAACTTTGAACTTAATGACTAAACACTTTTATACCACACACCTAGACACATCTAGAAGGAATTGCTATTTTCGGGGAAATAGGGGGAAATATAGGTTTTTAGCGTTGAACTAACATAAGTAATCTAGCCAGCCTAATTAAAAGCAATCAAATCAAATCTTACTATTTACTATTCAAAAAGGGGCTACCCTCTGAACGGGTGTATCCGCGGCGGGTGCCGTAGTGTAAAATGGATCATATAAATATGAAATAATGACCGTTCACCGTCTCAACAAGACTAATAATGACTTAATAATTAATTATGGAAATATAGATGGAAATCAGAGTCGAAATAGTCAAGGAGGTGGAGGACAAAGTTGGAAATCACAAGAAAAGTTCCGTGACCTTGGTATTGAGGAAAATTCGGAATCGGAATCAGTATCCACCACTGATTCGGATTTATTATGCGTAACAGCTCTAAATCAAGCTGAAGAGAGCTTAGGTGAGTAGAGTACAACACTTTCAGCAAGAATTTTAAACATTACCTATTTTATTGTTTAAAATGGGAACATGGGCCCATGTTTATTGCCAGCTCTATACTGTACAATTTATATGGCAACTTATTGTATATTGTTTATTGTATTTAGGTATTTACAATCCTTTCATTCGGAAACAGAAGGAACATGAAATTGGGCAAGCTACTAATATTCATCAACATCTAAACAGTTCTACGTATTCAGAAAATAGCGTACGAGAGGATGAAAATACTGATACGGAGAAAGCAATAGAAAAGCGGATTCCCAAAGCTCCTAAAAAGAGTTTAAGTCGTTTAACACCAAAAGTAGTGGATGATAACCACCGATTGCGTAATCATGAAATTCGAAACCTTTGCGAAGTGCCAATATCACACTTAAATGCGTATGACAAAAATCAAGAAAATGATAAGCAGGGTGCTAACGCTACTGAGGGGTTCGACAATCTTTCTGACTGCTTTGAAGACGGACGTGACACTTTACTTACTCAAGAATTCGAAACGTTAATGAATCAAGCTGAATCAAGGGAAGTTCCTAAGAATGACTCTGATATGGAATTAGAAGATTCTTTTACAAAATATAAAACGACTGAGACTGAAGCAACCACTACTACTCGTGATGCCGTGGCGAGTGCTGAAATTAATAAGACCAATGGCTTTGGCTGTCCGTCTGATTGCTCTGACTGTAACACTGATACCGAAGTCAGAATGGGATTTAATACAAGGGATATGGTATTAATGATGACTTCATCGTCATCAGACAAAACAGATGAAGGAAGCGACCCACAACCTTGCCACTCGTCTGCATTGCCCAATGTAGCTTCAGCAGAGATTCGTGTCTCCAGTAATGATAATAAGGACATTTCTGATTCGAGTTCTGTTGAAAAAATTACAGCAAATATTAAGAGGTCCAGAAAGAGAAGACGAACAGCCAGTTCAGCTCGCCTCTCTGATACTGATAGTTCAGAATCTCAGTCTTCCAGAAAAAAGGCTTCTACTACTACTCGAAAGAATTACAAGAGCTACAAGCGCCGGAACACTAAGAAGAAAATTCCACGAGAAAAAAATGGCCGTAGGAACAAATGTAGGAAAAGTAATAGAACAAGGAGTAGTGACTCCAGTGACGATTTTATAAAAAATAGCTCCGAAACTGATTCTTCTTCCGCATCAGATAGTAGTGTCGAAGAAAGTGGTGGAAGTAAAGATAGAGGAAAAAACAGGAACCGCAATAAGGATAGATTTCGTCCAAAGGCAAAGAAAATTAAAATCTCTAGGCAGAAGAAATGCAGTACTAACTCGATCTCCCAACTAGAAAAAATGGTCAATGAAAGTTCTCCTAAATTAGTATTAGTTCTAGAGGACATTGGTCCAAAATTAGCCGCTTATGGTCTTCCAGGGAAAATTCCAACTCCAGCTAACAATAAAGTATCACCCTCAAATAGGAAGCACAAAACTCGTTCTGCTAAAACAAAGGCAAAGGAGTTGGATGATGACAGCAATAGCGAAAGCAGTGAAGAAGTTGTTGATGTGAATACTACAGAAGAAAGTTCAGATGCGGAAAAAACTGAAAGTAGAAGTAAAACGTATACTAGATCGCGTCGGGTAAAACCAGGTCCACAATATCGATATCGAAGACACCACACGGGAGATACTGACAATGAGAGCGAAACTGACAGTCCTAAAGGACACGTTGAATTTGAGAGCTCAGACCATTCCTCGGCGGACCCGATTTCTTCCGCTGTTGATTCCAATGAAATATCGGATCCTGATGAAGACGACGAGGACCCGGAGTATACCAAGCTGTGTGCGATTTGCGGGACATTAGGGGATCTTGATGTTAAAGGTCGGAACAGAATACCGAATGCTAATTGGTAAGTACAGTAAATAAGACGACTTTCAAAGCGCATCTGTATATTTTTATTCTAAAGTATTTTTTAGAGAAATCACAATGTAATCTTTATTTTCTTATAGGTGCAAATGTGGTCAATGCGTTATCTCTTCCCATACTATGAGAGATTATGATCGTATATGTTGCCGTGAAATGATTAAAGTTGTGGAATTTATGGATGATGAATTGGAGAACACATCAAACCAAAATGTGTGCATAATGTCACACCCTCGATTTCGCATGGACGTTTTGAATCATGGAGCTTATATGCGGACCCAAAAGCGTACAAGGTTTTGTCGTTCTACTGCTCGTGAAAGTGATCTTGTCGGATTTGCAAAGTGGTCATTCATCCGCTGGATCTTCGACCGCCTCGGACCGGGCAACAGGATAATGATACCAGCTTGTGTTAATAGAGCCATTCATGTAGCTCACATGGTACACCCAAACAATCGTTTTGTGCCCTTCAAGCCAGCAATAATTTGTCAAAAAGGCATACACTGTAAGGCTGCGATGGGATTACGTCCCAAAAATGCCAGGTAGCATAACTTTTTTCGAATACGACCATCAGATGCTACTAAATAATTATGAGGTTTCAACTTCAACCTAGTTCGAGAAAAGAAATATTTACATGACGAAAAAATGGTGTAATTGAGATTTATAATTGTTCTTCGTGTTGTTTGACAGCTCATTATTAATATATTCGCTAATCATATCTTGTGCATCTTACGATTACTGTGTTTTGTGCAGTTATTAATGTATTCGCAAATATGACCAATTTTTACAAACGACAAAATACTGGTGTGAACAATAATGTTTAAGCATGTATTTTAATAAACGTAATATTATTATGTCACATTTTACAGTTTGTATTTAGTCCTTAGTCTTATGTTTATGTAAAAATGTAATATGTCGATTTTCAATGTTCTTTTTATTGATCCCTTTAGTTCGTCTCCTTGTATGTAGTATTACTTTGTTTAGATTGTAGTTAGCGTATCAATTTACCAGATAAATCTTTGTATTATTAATAATAATAATACTAGCTTAGTAAAAAGTTGTTAAATTGATTTTTTGAAATAGTTGAGAAATGCCAATTATGTGATGATTTATTGGTAAACAGGGCTGTGACTGCGTTACAACTGTCTCTACCCTAAATTCTTATAATATAATGTAATTATGCAGCAAGAGCTATTTTAGTGAGTTAATTTCCTAATTTCAGTTTATGATACCAATGACTGAGAGGGAGTGGCCCTTATACCTTGTTACCTTACACTATGATTGTATAAATATAGCGTACTTATAATGAGGTGCCTTGTACTGTATTGCTATGACTCTTATGAAATAGAAAAATATATATAGATACAAGAACAACAGTTTATACAGTATTTGGCCATTGTTCAGTGTAATTTTAATACTTGGTGAAAATGTCTACCTTTCTTTTTTGCTGATAACAATCATTTGATATCAATAAATATCATTTATTAATTATATAATAATACACTTGGCAATACACAGTGCAATACGCATGTACTATAACTATCTAAGTATTATCAAGAATAATATGAATTTAAATAATTAAACATTATGTTTGCATAGCATTGTGTATAATCTATGTATGCACATTTAACCTTGTTACATTTACGTATATGTGCACATTAAATATTTTGTTATGAATTAGTAAATACTTTAATAAATACTTCGATAGTTCGATGAGTATAAGTATACAGTAATAATTATTTAAACAAATTGTTACTTTGCATAAATTTAGTCCTCGTCCTCTTCATCACTTTCTTCCTCGAAAGGAAATAACGTGATTATGACATCGTCATCTCTTCTTTGAAATAGCATTTCTCCTTCAAAATGTAACAGACCGTGTTTACGAGCCCTTAGCAAAAGACCCACTACCTTATTTGAGATGACCGTGTACATCTGAAACAACTCCTTAAAAGTGATTTCTACGCATCCATTTGGTTGATCGAGACCGTATTCTTTAATAATGCCACACAATTGGACTATTTCTTTACTGATATGACTATGGGCTTTCTTCCCCCGCATTTCCGTTTTGCTCCCCTCAGGCGGCCGTCCATATCTAAAATAAACAACAAAAATTTCAATTTACACTATTTATAATTACTATTTGTAGAACTAAATTATGAATTACCGAGGGTCATCTTTGCTTAGTCCAGTGCTGTTTTTGGCTGCCTCCTTGTCGTATGCCCCTGAAAAAGGATTTGATTTTTGCTTCTGTTCATGTTTCGTGGCTTGCTGTTGAAATAAATTCACTCTATCTGACAGTCGATCGTTTCCGAAAATAACAATTTGTTCCGGCTTATCAGTATTTGATTCGGCCATCGTGTCTATCCACACGTTTTCAGGAATAAGTCTCAAGTTCGATTTCAATAGTTTTCACCACTTAAATACACTAAAACGAGGGGAATTGTTATAAAAACATTTAGTTTTTCAACGAAAACAATATTAAGTTAACATGCAGTACACAATAATTAATTATAAAGTGCACTAAATATACGTATATGTATCAGTAGCATATATGGTAGGTATACTGTAAGAAAAAAATGCGATGGTACCTAATTGTGAGTACTAAATTGTTTGTTTTTGTTCGCTTTCATTAATATAAAATATATAGTCTTACCTAAATTGAGTAGGTTGTTATAATTACTTGCTCTCTTTCATTCAATGTACGTACATTTTACTTAGCTATAACTATAAGTAATATAAAAATAGAGAGATCAACAAAAATGCACACTTACTCGCAACTGGATGAGAAAACTTCTGCGTTCTACTCTACATTATGATTGCATTGAAGGCGAAGGCGAAGGTATAAATAGAATTGGTAACTACACATACAAGCCACAAAGTTAGCAAACTACGTTTACAAATCAAGATTCTTCAATCTTCAGTTTCGTTCAAGGCGGCACCCATGCAAGAGATCACAGATCAGATCACTAACATCACTAGAGGAGCAAAGAAACTACATTTATGTTACTTCTTTCCTGTATACAGGTCGTAAGCCTAAAATTCTCATGCACACTACAATTTACACTTATTTCACTGTACCCATATACACACCACACTAAGTAAAAGTAATAAACACTTGCATAATGTCGCCAAGTCCCACTCCAACAAGCCCAGCGCCTTATTTCTTCAAATTAATCTTTCCTCTGGGATAATAAATAGGATTTAAATGATAATGTAATAGTAATACGCTAAAATCTAATTGATAAATGTAAAAAAGTTTATAAATTCATAAGTGAACTTAATGGGGGCAATACTACACATAATGTAGTATGCATTGTATACTGTAGTGTGGTGAAATTGCAGTATTCACCTTCCAATTATCGCGAATAATTGGCTTTACTTAGCTATTTAGCCTGGCGTACTGCTCGTAGACCATGTTATTATTCGGTAAAGGTATTTTTCTGTTTATCAGACCAATGAATCTATTTGTAGTTCTGTAGTAGAGAATACTAGCTGAAGTAACTATATACATGGAAAATAAAGAGAGTGACATTGATAAGATAATGTTTATCACACATTTATACACTTTGTAGACAAGGTATCCTGTCCGCCAAATAAGGCGTGCTAGTAACTGTTTTCAGATATGCTAAAAATTGTGGTCCAATTTTGCGAATTCTAAAGACTGTATGAATGCTACGAACAAATTACGAACTCATGAATGAATTTTCATTGGGAGCTTATACGTTTATTATACAATAAATTACAGCGAACACGTTTGATGATACCACATATTTGCATTCCAAATTACTTGCCAATCATTTGTAATGTACTACCTAAATTACATTGCATGTATGATATACTCAATACAATTTTTTACAATTGTGTAAATGCCAATAATATTTTAAAATAGTGTGGTTACATACGCATAATAATTGAAGACTTTCAAAGAAGGCAAACATCTTAGCCGGACAATACATGTTTACTTTTGGACGGATTAGCTATGTCCACTCTATCTATAGTATCTCTAGAGATATGTCTAGTACCCCTTCATTTTGTCAAAAACACACTTTTTGCTACTAATTGAACTAAAAAGTTGATGCAAAAATTAAATATTGCTTTGCATTAGCCATATTAATAGCATTCAGCATTACCTATAGATCTGCGAATATTTTACATAATCGTCATATACATAAATTATAGGTAGTCATATTTTTGATAAATTTGGCTACACTTTATGCCAGAGTATTAATAATATGTTCTTAATAGGCTGCAAAGGGAAATATCAAATTTTTTAAGGCACTACACGCTATATTAGTACTGGCATGCCATAAACATTATATAATTAGAGTTGCATTCAAAACTCTTTTTTCGGCTACCACATAATATATATTAGCATGACGTGTCTCCAATGATGGGTTATTTTCCTACATAAAAAAATTGTAATTCTATTGATTTCCAACATTAATTTTGCTCATGATCATGATAATATGATGTACTCATCATTTGATCATGCTAAGCAATTCGTGTAACATTCCTTGCGGTGAATACATATTTATATTACGTTGTCTATTATTATTCTATTTTGAATGGCCACCTAATTAATGATGATGTAGTAGATATATTTAATTTAACATTTAAAGTAGATAAGCAAATTATTTTATTGTAAGTGCATGCTGCATGCATTGCTATACTGAACTACAATTAATTGTACTCTGACCGCTCACAAAATTATTTTTCATTCGATTTTGTCATTCCTCTGGCAAAGTATTTACTTCAAAAGTTTCGAATTAAAATCTAGGTGAAAAATGATGAGATATATTATGGAAACTCGAATGTATTGTACTATCGTGCTAATGATAATTGCAATATCTCTCAAACAGGTTGGATATTAATACAATATTCTTAAGATTAAAACTCTATTACCTATTTGACCCCTAATATGTATTTTTAACTTAAATATCATCATTAATGTGTGGTAGTATAATTTGGCAAATCCATTAACACTTGATAGGTTAGGGGCTTACCTGATTCTACAGCAGAATCGGATCCAGATCCAGGCCAGGGCAAAATAGCGACTAACAATGACAACAACAGGTGTGCTGGTGATTCAGATTGGTACCATAGAAGGGGAAATATTACTTGCTGCCAAGGAAAGCCGTTAAAAAACACTTTCGATATAGATTACTTTTTTCACAACACTAAATGCTTTGCATCGATGATGGTAGACGGAGACGATTTGCCAACATCAATGGTAAATAGTATTACGAATAAGCACAATTAATTTCCAACTACTTTATATACTATACAAATATACATAATATTGTATCACATCACGATGTATGCTCTCTCTGCTTTATGAACCAAAAATTCATATGGTGATGGAACAATAAGTATCCTGAACTTTTCTGTTTGCATTATCATTAGCATCGATTCTATCTGTGTATGCTGAAGGCAGGAGAACATGGAATTGTAAGCGTTTATTTATTTATTTATTATACATTTATTATAAGAATTTATTTTTAATGCAAAACATCAATATTATCTCCTATAGTGAGATTTGCCTGATCATTTTCAGAGTGAAGTGCTATCGGATCACTTGTACATAGCATACGTAGAATGAAATGTATTTATATAATTATACTAAAACATATTTTATGCTGCTAGACCGCTGATAATTTGGCCACATATCAGAATTTCCTGAAATATATGACCCAAAATTATGATGAACCAATGAAGTCAAAAATACTAAATAATGGCGCACAGTGTGGAGGTAATTTTTTGGGTTATGCTTATTTATATATCCATGATTATTATACACCATATGTTTTTAATATCGAAAATTAATTGGTCCGTCAAACGCTAACCGATTTTGAACTTTAAGCTACCTACTAAAAGTCCAATAGGTGACCTTTTTGACCGATTTAAATTTTATCAACCATTGATGTCAAGGAAAAAAAGTTTTCTTAAAAATTCGAATTTCGAAAAGCGGAACGTCAAATTTTAAGTACGCACTTTAGAGGCTTCGAAAGTAATTTTTTCAAATTTCGGATTTCCACGAACTGGGGTAGTATATCGACTTTGAAATGCCTGGAAAGCGTATTATATAGTCTGTAGAACCTATCCTGACCCTCTAGATAAATTACGAATTGTCATGTTAGATTGATAAATCCTTGCTAGACTAACAATTTTGATTAAACAAATGACTAAAAAATTCTCGTCTTTTTTCTAGGGTATTTTAGTGAGTCTCCACATAGTCATAGCCCATATTTAATATTTAGGATAATTGTCAGCATTATTAATAAATTTTGTATTGCAGCATCGAATTCAGAAAAAGACGAATTTAAAAGATTTATAAAGATAAACAATTGTTTCTCGGAAACGGAGGGAAAGGTAAAAAAAATTGGTCTTTTGCTCAGTATTAATTTAGATTCGGATAATAATATGGCCATCCCTGTTTTTCTTCCTTTACCATAAAATGTATGTTACTACTTTATAGATTTGTGACCCAATATTTAATAGAACATACAGTGATCAGGTATGTTTACATTATAATTAAAAAGTATTAAAAATTAAAAACTAAATTATTTTCACCGTCCGATTAACTGATATAGTATTATTATTGATCATTGTCAATTGCCATTTTCTGAAATGCAATAAAGTTTTGCAAAGTGGCACAGCAGGAGGAGAATTTTGACTATAATCCGCTATGTTGCAAAGGAATTAGAATACCGACATATATTCCAGAAGTCCATTACCCAATTCAAAGAATTCTTGAGGAGGAAGAGGCAGTACATAACTGCAGCATGAATTTTTTAAACAGGCAAGAAGAATTGTATAGGGCTTTAAACAACACCAATCATGATCTTCCAAATGACGTGAGATTTTTAAACTTTAATTTATATTAACAAAAGTACTTATGTAAGTTGTAAAAGTTTAAGGAAGCTATTTAATACTGTTAATTTATTTTAAAATTTGTTTTAGTGTTACGAGGCATGCATGCTACCAGGAAATGATTTTGTAAGTTTTAAAAGTTGAATTTAATATATTATGCTATATGGAGCAGTGCAAATTACCGATAAAAATTCTATAATATTCCATATATAATACCTATATATAAAATTTTATTAAATATACTGCCTTGTAAGCAGTTAGCTAACACTGTAACATGTCGGTTTAAAAATTTGGTATTGCAGTTGTGTATTATAAATCATAAATTATATCGACATACAACCTTGTGTGAATTGTCACTACTTTTCTTTATAGAAATCGAAGGCAGATTTGACCATTGATTTTGACCAAATAGCAACTGTGCTTTATCCAACATTCTCTAAAACAACACGTCAGGATCTTATGAAAATCTTGAATAATAAATACGCGGTAGAAAAAGTCTACGTGATGCCAGATAACTCAACATTGACAATCAAAGAAACAAGTTAGCTTGATTTTTGTTACTAAATATGCTAATATCATTATGCACAATACAAATAATAAGCAATAATAATTTACCATTCCCATATTACAAGCAACACTAACTCTAAGATATTTTAAAAATTCACCTAATTCCAGGATTACTTTCAATGGCAATATGCTACTGCATTTTGGTTTACAGATTTACACGAGTAATTCTACCACTAGAGATTTTATGTGTTCGAAAATTTAATAATTATAGTTTTTTTGTAATACAGAATATAATAAGTAGAATATATTTTTTTTGTAATATATTAGAAGCTTCTAATATGTAATATATTCTAACGTTATTCCTTCTTATGAATTCCCATTAAAATTTTGACAAACTATAACCTGTTTTACAATTTTATATACATTTTTAATGGGCGAATGTAGGATAGTGGAATTAATACATGCTAAAAATTCCAACCAATGCAATGTGTCGCTATAAGTGCGAAGGATACGATGTAAATATACGTATGTGTCCTTTCACACATCTATCGACAAACTCTTATCTTTTATAAATCTAAAACAAAACATTTTGATTTTAGTAAAATGGATGGAAAGTCAAGACGAATTAAAACACATAGAGATGTATTGCCAAATACACAGGTATATTGCTTCCGGTCTGACTTCATTAGCTGTTCGAGACGTAAGTATTAATAATAAATTATTTATTGTTATATAATTATCTCATTATAACAGACAAAGTCAGCCAAAAAACTTTGAAAAATAATGCGAATATTTATTCCTGAGAATTGAATTGTGTTAGCAAATATCAAATCCATGCAAACCTTATAGTATATAGGCGTATTGTCATTGTAGACATTTTTTTTTGTGTGCGATAATTTTTACCATCATATTTTACAGTACTGCCATGGACCAAAAGCTAACCAAGTTGATAGTTATTCGAAATATTTCAATAATTTCAACAAAGAACAGAGGCATTTCGATTAACAGGGATATCAAAACATGCTATACTTATACTTATATACAAATCACCAGTGAAAATCAACAAATGAACAAATATACCTCTATCAGCACTCTAACAACAAATATCCTAGCCATATAATGAGTAGCAATGTAAAAGCTATATATTACAAATTACTACAATATGTACAAGAAGAATACTTCGCAAATGCACTTTATTGTATGGTAAGATATTCAACTGTCGTCATAATATTTCCAATGATTTTCTTTAAAGCCCACATACTTGATCAAAATTGTGAAGTCTTGTATAAAATACATTTAAAAATATATCAATATTATATCAATATATAATATATTATATTTGTTGAATATAGTAGTTAAATGAAATTGAAAAACAAATAAAAACAGTTTAGCGCATTAAACATTGCAATTTGTTCATATTATTATTAAAATATTGATAAAAGCAGCGCATGTAACTTCAAAGGCTTTTTAATTGCAAACATGGTACAATTTCTGTCAATTTGGTCCAATTACACGTTCTGTAATTTGGTATTATTGTTAAATTATCCGTGCATTAATTTACATCACATTATTTGAAAATTGTAATCCTATTTAAAACATGATATAATAGACGGGGTGTTATTATAACACGCAGCCTTAGCAATTCCACTGTCGTGTAGGTTTACCTAAAACCTACTGAATACTCTGAGTTTCGGAAAATATGCGATTGAAATTCGTGATTGAGATTGAGAATGATGAATGATGAAATTGAGGTTCGTATTTCGTATAACGTGTTTTTAATGGGTTGCGTGACTTTATACAGCCAGGTTTTATATTATTTTATAACTACGAGAATCGCTATGAATAATTTGCATTAGTGACGTTGTTAGCTTAAACACGCTAAATTTTCCACAGATCTATATGCAATATACAAAGTTCAATTCGCTTTTCAGTAGTTAATTCAGATTTCTTACATTTTTGCGGTACCTAGAGACTAGAGAGTAGAAAAATGGAAACATATCGCCTGGCTGGTATATTCTATGGGATCGTGGTGGTGGTACTAACGATGATAATCACTTCTCCTGATACGGTTGTTTAAATAATTTTTCATTTATAATTTCAATAATAACAGAATCATAAATTGCCCAGACTTCTTTCATTTTGCATTTATAAAGAAAGCATCAAATTATTCCTCAGAAATTATACATAAGACAGTTTAAATCCTTATAAACAGGTCAATGGTTCATCCGATGAAGATGACCATGATGAAGACAGTTGTTACGGTTATGAAAAACAGGAAAAATTTACTTGCTGCTTAGGAATTAGGTTAAACAGCGCTTTTGATGTTAGTCAATATTTGAATGAGGATGATAGCTGTCATACAGCTTTAAAAAAAGTGGATGCAGACGATTTACCTACATCAATGGTAAGTAACCAAATAAAATTTGATAAAATAGGTTAGTACCAGATCTCGACCATTACCAGATATATTGAAATTAAAGAAATTTTATATTTATTAACTCGAAAAACCTAGCTAATATTAAAATTTATTGGCGGATTGCATTATGTTTATTGCACAAAATTTTATATATTTATCTTCGATTATTATTTGCATATTTATGTAATGTTCTGATAACTTACTGTCAATTCCAGATATTCTAATTCAAAAGAATTATTATGAATACAATATTAAACTTACACTCTTGCATTACATTATTTTTGAGAAATGTGGGGATTAAAAATAAATTAATATTATGCTGTTTGTTTGCATTTATTTTAGCATCGACTCCATCTCTGTATTGCGAAGGCAGGAGGAGCTGTAAGATAGCATTGATATACAATTTAAAACACTTATAAATATTTACTTACAAATTGGGCAGTTATTGTAAAGCTCATTTTTTTAATTTTACTTATTTATCGTTTATTAATTTTGATTGAATTGTTGGTAGACTGCAGAAAACTTGTCTACATATAAGAATTACGTAAAATACATGACGCAATACTATGCAGAGCCATGGAAGTCGAAAATCTTAAAAACTGCTGGGAAGTGTGGTGGTAACTTTTTTTGCAAATTAAATATTTTCATTGTTTGTATACTCGAAAATATTCTAGTTCTATTACTAGTCAGCCAGTTGGAAGGTTGGAACTAAACTAATTGCATTTTTATGGACCTTTTTGTAAAATGTGCATTGTAGAATATATCCGTTAATTCGCCAATTTCTTAGAAAAACACTAAGAACAATGGACATAAACAGAAATTTTATATATCGATTTTCGGGACGTAAAAATGGAAAATGGCGTGTTCGTTACTGTACCACGAAAGTTTACAAAGAATAAAATAGCTAAGAAATTATCCAATTTTAGTGTTTGTTTTTAGCCAACTGGTTTAGGCAATTATTTTATTCCTATTCTGTGAACTGTTTTGCAAAACGGCACAAAGCATTTTGTGTCGTAGTCGTATGCATGCTAGTGATGCTAGTATGCATATTATTGAGTTATTTTGCCGTATTGAGTGATTAAATGACAAAAATGAAGATTACAACACATCTTGTTGTACTCTACTTATTTTTGGGATCACTTCTGATCTGATTCGCCGTAATTCAAACATCAACTTTAGGATATTAGTGTATGTTATTATTATTAGTGTTATTTCAAAATGTTAATTGCAAAATAAAATAGTAAACATCTAAAGTATGACGAATATAAATCATCCTATTGCTGATGTATTATAGACGCCGATTCCGAAAAAGACGAATTTAAGAGATTTATTGCAATAAATAATTGTTTGACACTAACAGAGGGTAAGGTGAGTGCTAATTTGACATTCGAACAAATAATATATCGCAATTTTATGTTATTTAAACCAAGCAGAATAATAATTATCTAACTCAAAAACTTTTTCATTTCACTTGAGTTTCAATTGTAGTTATACTGAATCTAATCCAATTAGTCTAATTTTCGTAAATATTTATTGTGCTTATATTATTATGATCTCAAAAATTACTACGTTACAACATACACACATGCTTACTTCTGTATTTTAATTCAAATACTGTGTAAAATATTCTATTTCACAGATTTGTGAGAAACCTGGCAATAAAACGGATTTGGATGTCTACAGCACTCAGGTCTCTTCACTGTATATATATATATATTTATACTATATTTATGCCACAAGCAGAGTGCCACTATAGGTATACAACAGTACAATCACTGTGGTGGTATGGTGGTATTCTGTGCCTGCATGGTCCGAGATTAGTTTAACCTATTAAGTTAAATTACACAATGGCAACCGGTTAACTAATTCCAAATGATTAATTTTGCACCCTGGCCGTGGCCTCCAAAATGTTAGTTCTGCAAAGAAGCGAACAAAGAGAAGACTTTTGAAATACATCCCTTATGCTGCAAGGGAGAGCGGTTACCACTGCCCATTGAACATGACAATATCCCCGAGAATGCCAACGCAAAAATTGTCGATAAATGTAGCAAGAGTTTTATGAGACGGCAAAAGCAATTGTATAAAGCTTTAAAAAAAAGCGTAGATGACGATCGTCTTAACAAAGTATGAATTTATTAAATTATCATTTTTAAAATGAGAACGTTGATTTGATAAATGTTTCTTCCCAATTCCTGTAGTGTGAGGCTGCATGTAATTCCAGAGGCAAACCTTATGTAAGTTTATGTAATATGAAATTACCTGTTTTGACTATAATATGGGCATCGTGATAAGTATAGACGTGGCAATTTTATTTATGCAGAAGTCAAAACTTGATTTGAAAATTGACCTGGCAAAAACGAAAAAGGTTATATTTACGGCATTCTCAAAAAGTACACGCAAGGATCTTTTAAAATTATTCGACGGATATGTAAACGAAAAAGTTTACGTGATTAACGACGACGACAACTCAACTTTATCAATAAAAGAAATGAGTGAGTTTTAGTAGTAATAGCTTCAAAAATAATTCAATCATAAGTACTTAATTTACTACTTAAATACAAACTATTTACAAAAGCAAAGATATCTAATTCCTATAATATTGCATGATTTAATTATTTGGGAAACAAATGAGTAGTGGGACTGCATGCAAACATGACACCCAAACTCGTCGTTTTCTCATCGTATTGAGTTTAAAATTAAAATAATGAAAATTAAAAATTTTACACATCGAAGCTTTCAGTAACTTCACTCAATACGATTTTAGTAAAAATTAAAATGAACTTCCTTGCTTATGATTGAGTTTTTGTATGTCTTTTTCGAAATATCTTTATTTTTATACTGTAAGCTTTCTAATTGCAAATTACTTATGATATAGCAAAATGGAAGCAAGGGCTAAATGAACTGGAACACATTAATATGTACTGCAAAATTCATGAATATCTTTCTGCCTTTCTTGGCGATTTAATTATCGACGAGGTAAAAGCAAACATTTTTATGTTTAACTAACCTAAATCTTTGCTCTTTACGAAGTAGTATACGTTTAGGATTATCCAACAAATGAGTTTTAAACAGGTGTTAATATTAATAATAAAAAACTATTAGGACAAAGACGAACTAGTTAGCATGTTTGTCTTAAAAGTAATAATAATGTAATTAACTACCAGGATAGCTTCCCAGGAGTCCCAAGCAACCTTTTTCACAACCCATAAACCATATCCTTTCCATACAGTATCCTACATAGTACTAGATATCAATATACCAAACCAAAAACCTGTGTCTAAATAAACCGAAGTAAACTTTGCAGAAAAGGAGCTTTATCTTTTTAATTTTTAATTGTATTATGCTTACCACATTTATGCTTTAAATGGAACCTCGTTTGCCATATACATATAATTATGTGTTGTCATTTAAAAAAAATGTTGATGTGGTAATAATTTCAAAGGATATCTTTCAATTAGATCTTTCATGAAACCTATTTACTGTTTTTGACGACGCAATGGACAGACAGACAGAACAAATACACGAAGGAGACAAGCTCCGTAATAAAATATACTTCGTGTATTATATTAAAATAATTACAGTTGTTTTTTCAAAAAATATAGCAGCAGGCTTAACGTCACTATTACGTATCTGAGATTTGCTAGGTTTAGGCATTAAAAATACTTGTGGGCGAAATATCTAACTTGCGTGGAAATAAATAAGTGCTTGTCAGTTGTGTATCTATAATTTATTGTTGGACTGATTTTCAGTACTGTCACGGAGCACATGCAAAAGACGTTGCTTCCTATGCACATTACTTTGCATCAGGTGAAGAGGATTCAGATGAAGAAGATGAGAATGATGATAAAGATTCTAATGAAGATTAATAAAAGAACGCCTATAATGTTTTAAAATTCTGCAGAAGTTTGCACTAATTAACTGAGTATTTTGTTGCGACTTCAAATAAAGTTATTAATAATTCCCATAGTCGCACTAAATGTTCTGACTACTAATTTATTCCACTAGAATCGAGCGTATTTATTTCTCAAAATAAAATTTTGGGCAGATTGCAAGTTTTCAATCCCCATAATAATATGTATACCTATATCAATATACTTTATCCTTCAGCCGATTGTGAGCTGTCTGAGCTGTGGATTTAAAATTTTGTACATGGCAATTTATCATTGATATTTTCTAACCTTTGGCTTGACGGTCCTGCCAACGCTTTAATAATTGATTTAAAGTTAACAAACACTCAGAAAATAATAATAGAAAATTCAAGAAGCTGTGGTTCCAAATATTGTTCCCGTCAATTGCCAGACAGAAGGTATAGTTATCAGTTACCAGGTATGCATATAATTGATCAAGGTGGTGAAAGTCAAAACGTTAAAATTGCATTTGTTGAAATTATGAGGTCCCGTACGTTATGTAATCCTTGAAATCCAAATTATAGTTTTTGTTTACTTACATAGGTACCTGTTATGAGACAACATGTTCATTAATATAGATACAAGATGGAAATGGATGTATGCACAGATAACGTAGGGTATAAACGATGCATTGCATTGAGTTAGTTTACTTTTCAGTACACAGACACACACATACACTTTTATCGCCATTGTAAATGGTGGATATGTAAAAATATTCCCACTGAAAGTAAGAAGACATACAACAGTTTTATTAATTATTAATTTATCTAAAAATCTAGCAATTATTTTGCTGGATGCAAAAGCGTCATATTTATTCAAGTGAAATGACTAGAGGAACTCCCTCTATGCCCTTTTGATGCTCTTGAGCAATTTTGTTAATTATTTTATACTGTACTTTATTTGCATTGTATAGATACCTATACACTTTTTTTAAATGCGACATTTTTGACCTAGGCCAGACATACAGCACACTATAATTTTTACAGGCATTTACTCCATTCTTAGTCAATTGTTCCAATCGATAGCTGGGAATTTACGATATTTATCATCTGTAGACGCTAAAACTTAAATAATATACCAGAATAGATAAATATTTGCGTTACGAAGCGTGTAGCAGTATTGCTCGCAGTTTTTTCTTAATTGGTAGATTGGAAACCCAAATGAAAAATCGTGTTATTGAGTCAACACTAGAATAGAAAGGAACCTGACTATTGTCACATAATAATATCCTTTGATAGTGTCATGTTTCCTTTCCAGAGTAAAAATATAAGTGTCACTTAGGCTATCGTTTATCACTTTCCTATTTAAGCCAAAGATTTGTATGCATTATACTCCCATTTCATGAAAAAAAATATTATCAGACTGTCACTGGTGAAGGAAACAAACCAGGTAGTATATACGCAGAGCCGCAGAGCCAAGTTAAACATTATAAAAATAAGCCAAAAAAGTATAAATATTTCGGAATACTATTTTATACACATACCATTCGATTTTTGTTACCAATTTTTATAAAAAATGGTTAACGAAGGCGATAGCAGTGCCCAAGTTATACATGAACACCATCTCAAAACAAAAACCCACTCAATTCCAGAAGAAACTAAAATTATCGAATCAAAAAAGGCCTATAAAGACAACTCATGTTTAAATTATCTCGGTCTTTGTATCCATTGGACTTCAGTTTTCAAGCTTACACCATTCAGATGGAATAAATCAACCAACACTTTGTATTTAACAAAATCCAAATGGGAATTGTTATGGAGTAGGGTAATGATTGCAATGCAGCTCATACAATTTGTCCATGGCTGTTATCAACTGAAGACACAATTGAGAATTCAGAAAGAAAAAGAAGAATTGAAACCACCTATACTTGTATTTCTCATTACGTACTTGAATATATTTCTGTATATAACATGCCTCCATTACCACTCTAAAAAGAATGAAATCGTTCATGCTTTCACACAATTCACTAATAACAAGCAATTCATTTCCGGTAAGTATAATACAATTGATTTCATGTATTTAATTGTACAATAATTTTTAGTAACTCCCTATTTTATTAGTGTATATTAAAAATGACAATAAAATAATTCGAAAAAACAATAGAAAATGAAAAATGACACTATGAAGGAAGTCGACAATAAAAAAGATTAGACAATACGTTTTTTCATACAATAAAGCAGCTTTTTATTACCAAAGTTTAGTTTTTCTGTCAAAATAGTCATAAAATGTACACTCGTAGGAAGCTATGCGTAAAATACTTTCGCAGAATGTCCCAGAGTTGGGGCAATTGGGAGATTTGACCAAAAAAGGATTGTATTTTATGTGGGGCGCGTTGAGATTTCACTAATAGTGTATTGTATCTTGTCGGGCCAATTGTTTTGCACAGATAAATTTTTATATCCGTATTTGCCATGGTTTATTACCTGTACTTTAATAATGACAATTCAGATAATATGAAGTTTATTGTTGAAAATGCACATTCCAAAATATTTACGTAAAAAATCTTATAGGTAATATTTCTTTTTAATTTTGATGAAATTATTATAAAATATGATGTAACCTTTGATGCAGGGAATTTTACGAAGCTGGCAACTTGCGAAAAAATACAAGTGCTGTGTATGCATTTGCTTCTTGGAATCAGCTCACCATGTATTCTGCTTTATGGCTTCTTATTCTCCCCCTTTCTACACAAAACTCATATTTTTGCGAAATGGTTTTCTTGGAGCCGTCCCCAAGACTTAATTCCTTGCATATTTTTTACTTCTGTGGATGTATATGTTTTCTGGGCTGGAGCTTTTTGGAACAACGCATTTTGTGTGTATATGCTGACGTACATGATTCGTCATATTTTTTGGGCATCTCATTTGATGTAAGGAACATAATGTGTACTTTTCCAATAAAACTTAATTTTTCTATTCCTACAGATAATTTTATGATAATATTTTCTGTTTTAATGTTACAGTAACACAAAGGGATCCTTTGCAGAAAAGATAAAAATGTATAAAAGACTTCACGTAGTCAACATATTGTATAACAAAAGCGTTCTGGCATTGTATACCCAATACTTGATATTTTTTACATCTGGATTTATTGCAGTGTTCGCATTTGCCTTAATTCGCTTCGAAAATTCTGAATTTGCAACAGTATTGTACGCATCTCTTATTATCATCCCGAGCTTGTATATTACTACGTTTTTAATGGCAGCTGCAAAATGTCAAGACATATGCTGTGAATTTATAAGGAAGTTGGAAACTGACAATATTGGTACTTTAACAGCTCTACACCGCAGACAACTGTACTGCATTCGTCCATTTGGTGTTCGTTTTGGCACTATTAAAATTATAAAATATAAACATCTGTTGGATACATATGCTTCCATTACAGACAGTTTAGTTACAATGCTTTTTACTTATCGCTAATTGTAATTATAATAAATAAACAATGTTATCGCATATGTAGGTAGGGTAGAATCTATGTACATTATGACATAATATGATATTATAAATAATTTTAGTAAAAGTCTCAATACAGAGGGTAATATTAAATGCACTACCTACCTTCCAGTACATAATAATAATACACTATTGTTTCCACAATGCCATTGACAGCAGTAATGTCATTTTTTTGCCAACGAACAAAATCGTCATGCATTGGTCATAGTATTCACATTTCAATAAATATTTCCTTCCTATTGATGTGTCTATGCATGTTTGCACCATTTACTTGCATTAGTAAGCATTTCTATTATTAGATTCAACTTAGAAAAGCATAAAAATATTTTAATTCTGAGACTGAAAAATGAAAAATTATTATATATCATCCCAATATATCATTCCAATATATACCATCATCATAAAAATATTATATATCATCATTCCAAGTATATACTTACAATGAGCATTGCATAATAATGTTTCAATGTCACATCGGGTTTATTGCTGACTAGAAACAAGTTCATTTATCCATCTAGTCATTTGTTAGTTAGAAGTTTTCAGCTGACAAAATATAATATTTGTAGAAGTTACATAATATATGGGCAGCCTTAAAATTAAAGTAATTAGTTAAAGTTATGCTGAGCAAAATGACGAACTGCGACTACAGTGTTGACCAAATCCTCTATAACAGGCGCGTTGGGGTATGGATGATGATCACCCTATCAATTATACTGGTTAGTGACTGAAAAGTTAAAACGTGTTTATCAAATTAAATATTTTGAAGGTCATATTTCAGATCATCTACTTTTTATGGGTGTCTGTACAGGCACAGAAAAGTAGTACATATTTGTTTGTATTTACAGGTTTTAATTAATTTGATTTAAAATAGTTCTAATTGTTTAAAAGGTGATATTACTGTAAAGGCATTGTTTTGCTAGAATTTTACACGAATTGTACTTGTAACTATTTAGGCCAACAGTATTACAGAAATTGAGATGGCAGCAAATGCAACTTCCAAAGCCGGCGGTGTCTGCCAAAAAACTAAGCCGGATCATTACACAAAATTTTTAAACTATACGTGCTGTCAGTCGACTACGTTGCAAAATACTTTTGATACAGAAAACTACCTTTTTGGGAAAGGCCCTTGTTATGCGTCTTTAAAAGAGGTAGATGGTGACGACTTACCAACATCAATGGTGAGTTAAAAGCCACAAATTTTTAGCCGAATAAATATTGATCATCATGATTTAATAATGCAGAGCAATTTTTATTTAGTATCGAGCCTATCTCTGCATTATGAAATCTTCAGGAGGCGCAGTAAGATACTACACGCGCATGCGATTTCTTCGGGACCGCGGGACCCTAGGTCCCGGGCAGGCAGGCAGGACCTGCCCGGGACCATCCCG
>JAQFYC010001291.1:0-36547 GCA_034694165.1 Tomocerus mixtus | reverse complement strand
ATGCAATTATTTGTGTTACAATGTTTCTTGGTTATTGAATTCAGTACGTACTGATATTTCAGTACCTTAGAGTGCATTGGCTGGAGATAGCGTCTTCTCCTTCGAAATAGTGAAGTAAATCTCTATCATGTAAATATGAAAAGTCTCTGTGAGGGCAAAAATGAATCTAAGGAAGGTAGTTACTATACTTACTAGCATCAGGGAAGGCAAAAGGTAGACTTAGACTTGAAACTTAAAACAGATAGCAACACTGCATCACTATCACTATTCTATTCCAAGGCATGCAGGGTTGTATGTAAAAACTGAATTGAATTTTAGGAGTATATGCTATAATACCAAGTGAGACTAAGACAGTGTAAACTGTAAAGTGTAAGTGAATGGAAGATATCAATATAAGGAAGAAGCATGCATTATGCATGCAATATAAATTTACTGTAGAGGAGACAGAAAAGGTACAATGAAGATCAGCTCAATCCATGAATACTGTTTAACAGGCTTGAGTAACTTTAGTATGAAATAAATACTGTCTGTGTACTGTATTTTGTGTTTACTTAAGGAAGGTATCCATGTAAAATAGTGTGGCATGTTGTAATAATCATGCATAGATGTATTCTCTTGTACTGTAAGTACTCCAGATATGTATAAACACATTAGCCTGCATTTAAACATACATACAGACACTAATTGTAAGTTTACTACGTTAACTCTATCACCATCACCACAAAACTATTACTTACACTTACAATAATACAGAATACAGGACATCAAGAAATACCATGGTAGTTCTAGACTAGGTACTAGTTACTAGGTGGAATCTGTGTTGATTGAATATGTGTGATGGTGTTGTGTAGCTTCTTGTTAATAGTAGAATAGTCTAGGATGAGCAAAATGAAGGCATTCGTTTGCAATGCAAGGTAAATACGATATACAAATGCGATCTGTAATAATGAAAAAAAAGGTTATAATACTTGGAATACGTAAAGAACCAGTCTGGGTACTACTGATGCATTTATTTCTACCATTTCTTTTAAAATATTTTTTAATTTGACACATCCTCTGAACATCTTTAGTTTTAAGAAGTATTATGGACGATTTTCATGTGCAACTAATGTTGAATGTCACCCTTTTGGTTAACATGATTTTATTCATCATCTGTGTCAGAAGGTAACTAAGTAGTATATTTGTCCATTTCTCGATTTAAAGTGTATAGATCTAGTTAGTTTGTTTGCTAGAATGCACTTTGCCTTGGTGTTCAACGCAAGGCGAAAGATAAACTAAACGGACAATAAAGTAATTAGCTAACTTCTGCTAATTATCCTCTTCTAGATATAGATACTCATCCATATCTCTGTAATTAATAACAGGGAAGGTATTTATATACGTGTTAGTGTAGGGTAATCAACGAAGCCTTCATTTACAAGGTGCTCTCATACTGGTACTCATCATTAACATCTAAAGTAAAAATTTTGTATACCTTTAGGTACATAGACTCAAGTTTTAACTTTCAACAAAACCAGAGAGAAATTTTTGTGAATGCTATAATTTGAACGTTATAGTTATTATAATGTGGTCTATAGTATCAAAGGTGCATCTATGGTCTTCGTCTTTGTATTTGTGCTTAGGTACGTTAGTTATAACGAGTTAAGTTGTAAAGTACTTGAATCTAGACTAAAGCTATGCCAGGCGTAATTTGTGAGTGTACTTACAATTACAACAACTTTAGCTCATTCAGCTCTCCAAAAATGTCACACGAAAATGCTGCAAATGAGTGCAAATACAAATAAATACATCGTGAAATAAACCTCCTTGTCCTAAGCATACATGCAATTTCTTACTTTAAGTTCAATGTGTAGCTTGTTACATACTATCTGTATTTATCGTATAAGCTACTGTTTGTATGCTCAGCTTTCTTCGTTTATAAAAAAACAAATGAAAGAATGTAGGCTGGTAGCCTTAATGTAACAGTTCAGTAACGTCACACAAACAAAACCAGCTAAATCTCAATCTCTGTACTTAAACAGAAGCAAGATTTCGTTTCGGTTCATCGGAAATCCAAAGCAAATTCCAATTCTAACGGAATTTTAGCGGAAACTGAGTTGACTTGACTTGTCTTGACTGATGGTGTATTTAGCTCTGTTGTTACAGTTTCTCTACCTTGGTACACATAGCCTTATTTCTTAAGTTCAATTGTTTTCCATGAGAAGATCCCATTGCATTGTTTTCTGTACTTAAGGATTCTACTCTAGTTCGGCTATATAGATAGTGGATATTGCCAATGGTTCTACTCTACTACTATGGAACTATGGAAGTTTGTTTCAGATAAATTCTAAGTGCATAGCTATGGCTATGTCGAATTTCAGTTGATTTGAGTAGGTATATTAGATATATCTATAGCCTATATAAACTCTCTAAGAAATTCATTCTTATTGTTTCTAGTGTTAGTATACATTTTGCATTACACTATTTTCTACTTAGATATATGCTATTCTTAGGTATTACTGTATTACTCTTCTCAGACCCAAACGGAATAAGAAGTCTATAATGTCTAGTCTGCTAAAGCTTAACTTTAACTTGGTTTGGTTGTCTTCGACTAGCTTTGCAATGTAATCCTAATCCAACGCAATGCTATATACATAGCAGTTAAAGCTTTTGTTGTTTCCTATGTACCTAACTCTCTAGATTTACCGAAACTGCTTCTGCTAAGCTGAGACACATATATCTTGACGACAAAGGAATGAAAAGGGCCATGTACTTCTATCTATCCTTATACATTAGCGAATTCTATATAAAGAATGTGAGAACGAAACAAAGACTAGACACGCATCAAAATCACATGATATCTCAAGTGTACATACATGCATATACTATACATTTTTTACCTAAGTCTATTATGTACGTCAGTAACTATGTAGCATGTACCTTTACGTATTAGTATGTTATTTTAGCAATGAAGACCGAAGGAAACCGTTCCAGAAGAAAAGTGCAGAAATCTTCTGCACAGCATTCGCTAAAGCATAACAGGAAGCTGCTGGTATTTTGTCTTAGCATTAACTCCTTTGTATATTAGATGGCCTGGCCCATTAGGTTCTTTATGTGTAACAGTACAGAAGCACAGGCTAAATATGGGATGGGAAGTCTAGGTGTGTTTTTCGTTTTTGCACAACAACAGAACAGCTCAAGCTAAATACAAGGGAGGAATTATTATGTATGTACCAAGCCTTAAACTTAAGCCTGGGTAGGCATGGCCTGCTGTATTCTTGACACTAGTAAAATACGAGGAAGGTTTAGTGAAGACCTGGCCTGGCCAGGTCTGAATTTTGTTAGGAAATACGGTTTATTTGAGGTAGATAATGATGTAAGGTGCAGAATATATAGTTAGACTATATGTAGTAAAGTAGAAGAATATCTATCACAGTCTGTGTATGGTAATATACGATAGTGACTTAAGATATACTCAAAAAACCGAATGAATGTATCAACTTTCAGTAGATACCACGACCAATGTAGGTAGCTTTTCTTTAGTTTAGTATTGGTATATATAGTATGGTCCTAAATTCAGTTCAGCCTAGGATGTTGTGGTCGGGTCTGACTGAATATAACTTCCTGCCTGGTTCTTTTCCTCTACGTTTCTTACTTTCTCTGCCTGATGTTTTGCTTGGTGTAAACTGTAAGGAGAAAGCAACGTATAGCAAGCAAGTAGGTAATGTGAGAATGTAGTACATATATAGTGTAGATGTGGACTCGAATTGGTTGGGTCTGGTCTGACTTTACTGGGTTGGGTGGCATGTCGTTGGACTTGTAGATGAAATGCATGGGAAAAATAGAAAGAAGAAACGACCAGGCGGAACAGACAGACAGCTGGATTCATTTTTGCTGGAAAAGTGACAAAAAATATTTGTACATTTCATGCATGTACTTGTCTTACTGAGTTTGAGTAATACTGGATATATCATTGCACCCGATATATGTAACACTATATGTAGAGTGTACCTTCTTATGGTCACAATAAATTCATGTTATAATATGTGTACTACTGTCTTTTTAATTAATTTTTAAATGTTTAGATTTACTGTCTGTTTGTATGTAGTATATATATTCAAATATAGATTTTCCAGGATTTGATTACAGAATTGCAATAATTTGTTCAGAGCTTAAAGATTAGCTTTCATATATTTCTCACCTTCTCGTATGCATAGCCAAGTATTTGTGATTTGATTATTCCCCCTGTCGTTGGCGTGTCATCTCATCTTGTGTGTACCTAGTACCTACTGTGTGGAACGGGAAATAATTTCGTGATTGTATCTTCTAACGCCATTTTGAAGCTTCTCTGCTCTTTCATATGCTATATATGTAACAAGTTTCTTCAGTGCTGAACTGAAAGAAACAAGAGACTCTCTCCAGTCTCCAATGGTACTTTAGGTACTATTGCTACTAGTTGTACTGTACGTACTGCTAGTTTACTTTTACTTTACTCCATCCCATATACGGTACATATAAACATTTACACTTTACACCTAACACTAAGACTAAGTTAGTATTCCCTTTCCTTTACGTACTTTTACTACTCATGTACTATTGCTACAGTCGCTGCTTTCCTTTATTATGCTTTCTCTTTGGTGAAAGGTACTTGAACCGTAGAAATTGTCTAGCCCTAGCTTTATTAGTTGGAAATGGTGGCTACAGCTCAAGGAGGAAGGAAAAGAGACGAGGCTGTAGGAGTAATGTATGTCTACTACTACTTATACATACGAGAATACCATTGCCATTTGTTTTAGTTCACTCTTTAAACATACTCACAACCAGCTCTAGTTTTGCAACTACAACGTAAAAATGAACGCTATTTACGTAGTATGTACCATGTACTATATAGTTTGCCAAAACATTTAGAATTTCAGAAAAAATATAACATTTTACTTATAAGTACATTTTTGCTTGCATTTAAAGAAAACTGAAGGGGCTTAGGTAGCTATTGAGGCACTGTATTGTGTAGGTAATTACTTAAGTACCCAACTTTCCCCTTGATTTAGAAAATTGTGGTGTTGGAAATAAATAAGAATTTGTTGTTAGATAATGGAGGACTAATTGAAACCAAAATGTTATCTTCGTTTGAAGAATGATTATTTATTGCACAGAATAACTTTCTTAATAATCCTATATGTTGTAGATACTGATTCTAGCAATTTAGACACAAACGCACAAATGCTGCACTATAAACTTTATTTAAGTTAGAGTGAAAGCTATTGTAAAGACAATAAACATTATGTGTAACATGTACAAACATTATTACGAATTGCTTTATAGAATGGTCTTTCAGAAACGAGTGCCAAGTGCACTGTGACGCTGGCACTTCTACTTAGACATTAGGTATATAATGAAATCTGTATGGAATATGTACTACGAAAGTCAACTAGTATAAGCTAAGCTAACAACTCAATTAAGCTCAGTATATACTCTCTTCAGTTGTAGCTGTAATTATTACTTATGTAATATTATTGCATGCACTACTATATGCGAAATTCCTAAGAGGGAGAAGGTAATATACAGATAAAATAAGAAAGAAGATTGGAATCTCTCTATCTACTCCAAGTGCAGGTCTCACTTAATGTTGGATTATCATTGCATTGGCAGAGATAAGATTGGCTGTACGTTAGGACTATATCTAAAATAGGTAGGCATATATTACATGGATATATTATTACATACAGTATTATTACAAGAATTTGTATTGCATTTTCTTGTCCAATTCTACAGATACTACTTAGGTATACACATATATCAGTAAGTGTAAGATACACCCTGCAGGAAGCAATCGTAGTTGGTTATTTGCTCCTCGGGGCTTTCAGATTCAGAAGGAATCCTTCCATCACGTCACAACCACAACTCTCAAGTCGTCTTCCTACATATAAGAAATTGCATACATAAGGATGTAAAAGGATGTAAGTAGTTCTAGCTGCTTAGGCTACTTAAAATAGGTTCCAGCCTTTGATTAATAAGGTTACATCTTCTAGCTCACTGTAAAAGTTCCATATTTGTATTCGTACGATTCTATCGATAATGGGAATATGTATAATCACTCGGCCTAATGAGGAGTAATATTGTTGTTACCTAAATATCTAGCGTATTCTTAATGGCAATAGTTAAAGTTCCTGTAAAATAAAAAAGCTCAAGAATTTCACTGTTAATTAAATTGTGGTACAAAACAAACATTGGTATAAGCAAGGAGTACACTAAGCCTGGTTGAAAATGAGTTTCGTAAATGTTATGCAACACCATATTCTTATAGAGATTTGCAATTGCTTTCCACAATTTAAGTCTTGGCAGTAGCGTGCAACGGGAACTACCTTACGTATAATACTTACGTATATGTCTGCATACATATATCTAATCCAGTCCGGTACAAGTACACACATTACCATCTAAAGCAGCAGGAGGTTCACTGCAAAACACATTGAACATTCTGAACAGAATCGAAGAAGCTATATCTACGTATCTATAGTATATGGAATATGGTATGGTACTGATGAATGGTCTTTGTACTTCCAGTAAAATAAAATATATACTACTACTAACAGCTTATACAGAAGGATTGAAGTATTGAAGCTTTGCAGGGGCAGGGGAGTAAAAGTAATATCGTATAATAAATGTATAGTTGTTCTACATATATACATTGGATAGGTAGGTGCTCCTTGGCCTGACTTGAACTAAAGTAAAAGGCTCACTCACTAACATTATATTGGATCTGAGGAGATTCGGTGGGATGGATGGGATTGGCTTGGCTTGGCATTGGCACTTGCTTGCCTTTGCCTTGCCTGTTAGCTGACGTTACCGAATTCTACTAAAATACGCTTCACTACAAACCAAGTTCCAAATAACCAAGTTTCTGCACTTGATGACTGCGATGACTGACTGACTGATTGTATTTGTTTGTGAACCTTGTTTAACAGAAGAAAGTAAATACTCCTTTCTGTCAGGAAGATTCTTCCTACATAATATTCTAGCGTCTAGCAATTTACCATTCTGTCTGAATTCAGCCAGACTATCTGTAATCTGTACTAGGATGTATGTACTATTTGTTTTACATTTGTAGCGTGGGCATTCTGTACATATGTAAATATATTTGTAAGTATGACCTCAAGTGTGTTGTAACGCTTTCGTTAGTTTTCCTTGCACAGTTCTACTCTGACTTAATAATGGTTTCTGTCATGTCATAAGAACAATAACAGTTGTGCATACATGATCTAACAATAAGTAAAATTTACTCCGCACAGGTAAATAGGTTTACCAATAAGTAGAGTACATTGAATAAGCTATGTATCGCAATAAGAATGGTATAGTCTTAGAATGAGTTTAACAAATTATGAAACGAAGGGGTTAAGTTAAACGATGTATCCCTTGTATGTATAGAGTTATTTGTCTGGAAGTCTTGCCTGTTGTATACGTATAGATTTAGAATATTATACTGATAGAACTCATCTTGTCTGATGTGAAAATAATTCATTATTCATACGCACACACAACTCTGGAGCACAACCATTCAGTTCTGCTTAACTCAAGTTCTCAGTCAGCATACTTTACACTAGTTTACTAGTGATATGATAATTTAGAAGAATCTGTACTATGGTTATGGATGGATTTGGATATCTAACTTTTGTATTGTATGTACAATACTGTATAGTACATATATCAAGATAGAGATTAGAGAATAATGTAGTATGTATATTAGAGAAGTAAACCTTCATTGCCTAGACGGGGACGGGGCTAATGAGCTTGAAACTGACGCCAGAGTTACAGATGTGTTTTTTGGTTAGTTTTGCTTTTAGAATAGAATAAATACTAAGCAACTTACATCATACATGATTATACGATGGAGCCAGCATATTTTATATTATGCATTGTCATATTGTCAACTATAAAACGCTTACCAATAGTGACAAACACATAGAATGTTGAAACTGCAATAGAAAGTAGTGTTGACACTTCTGTAGACAATACAAGTTAAGTAAGATGTTATTTTAAAGATTCACTTAAACCTACTTTTGTGATGAAGATGATGCTTTGTGAAATGATATATGAAAGGAGAACGTTTCTTGTTATTTTGCTTGATTGAGCAAATCTATAATTAAGTTTGGCCTACAATTTATAGCAACTCTTCTACAAAAATATATTATTTATGCTGTTTTTGAAATTAAATATGAATGAATTGTTCATGATTTCTTGAGAATTTTTCGATGAAATTCCAATTACACTCCAGGGGAATTGTTGGCTTTTGGATTGGAAATATGGAAAGGTTGGAATAGATAATCTTCGAGTTGTGTAAAGCATAAACAGACAAAATTATTCCATAAGCCCGGCCCGTCAAAATAATGTTGTTATAGTATTCCATGTAACTACATGTATGAACGGGCGGTAACACATTTGAAATGGAAAATTAAGGAACAATGAAAATTGTCTGATTTTACTTGCGTGAGACAAAGTTGAGATTTCTTTCATCTAGATAAGAAATTTTTGCTTATTTGTTGACTGACAACTAAAACGAAATAAAGCTAAAAAATAAGAATGAATAAGCTATATTATGTGCGTAAAATTCTCCAGCTTTTGAAGTAGATCTTGAGTGTAATTAATACCTTAAATTCCTTAATATGCAATGTAATTAATTAATGATTGTTTTTGAATGATTTTCAGGATGCAAAACTACCTAGCATCATGGCTGACGGAGGCCAGCGACTCCTTGACGTCATCGAGTAAGTGGAATAGAAATAAAAAGAGTTATAGTTATGTCATAATATGTAGATGAAGAAAAGTAGATCATATCCAATTCATAAATAAAACATTGTATAATCGACCGGGTTTTGTCAATATAATAAAAACACTTTTTGGTTTAACCAGCGATGTGTTTTACAGTGACCCAAACGCCTTGGAGTCATTTTTGGGAGGACTAACAGCCGATGGCTCAGAGTATCTTCCAGAAAACGATGTGGTCGCTTCGTTGGCACGGACATTGGAAGGAGAAGACTATGGAGTGGATTCCCCCAATGAGACGTTATTTGAGTCCCTGGAAGCCTCGTCGAACCAACTGACGGATATTTCCCAATCCTACGTCCCGTCGGATTTTGACAATGTAGGGAATATAAATAATTCCGGGAATAATATAGGTCAGTTTACGTTAGGCGGAATTGTAAATTTACCAAATGGCAGTCTACAACAATCTTCCACGGGAGCCCACCACCACCAACAACAGCAACAAGAAATTGTCGTGTCAAATACAAATACTAATAATAGCAATTCATTCACCAATAGTAGCATCTGTGATTCATCTAATAATACGACGACAACGTCTCATTTCGTCCAACAACAGAATCAACAAATCCATATACAAAATTCAACATTTATTACTCAAAACTTTAGTCAGGAACATCAGCTCCAGCAACAAGCCCAACTTGCTAGTCTGTCTTCGAGTTTAGGTCAAAGTGGTGGTTCCGTCGATGGTTCAAATAATTTGATCTCAGTTGCGGTGTCTGGTGCTAATGGCAATAATTCTGGTGGTGGTGGTGATGGCACTCAAGTTCAAGTTACTAGTGGGGCGTCTAATGTCAGCTTCCAGCAAATAAACGAAGCCACTGTCACGACGGTGACACAACAACAGGTCCAACAAGGCCAAGTCCAATCCCAACAGCAAAAGCAATCAACCAGTGTTAGCGTTGTGAATGTTGTGAACGCATCTAATGCCTCCAATACAAACAATAGCAGTACATTAAACAGTGAGTTGACTAGTAATAATAATATCACCGAAAATAATAATACTATTGCGTTAAGTACTCTTAATAATGCTGTCCAGCAGCAGCAGCAATATAACATAGTAAGTGCCGGCTCTACATTGAATCAATTGGTTTCAGGTCAAACCGTAAGTATTTCTAATATGGGAGTCGCAGGGACACAACTTATAGCTAGTTCCAACGGAAATCTCATGGCTGCTGGACAAAACCAAAATATTATCCAGCAAATCCAGTCGGCGAATAATCAGGCTCAAGGATACATTACCATTGAGCAGCCTATGCTGACCGCTGGAGCGACTGCCTTCGGAACACATAATTTGGCCCTGGTGGCTACTGGAGGTGGTGCTCCGACCTACGCTGTTTTACCCACAGGATCCTCAATTTTGACTAATGCAATAATGACCCAGCCTCAGACTATACAGACTTTGACAAAAAGTGCTAATGGCACTTATTTCCAAACTGCTGGAGGAACTTTGGTCTCCGCAACACAGAATCAAATTACACAAAATATGCAGAATGTCAACGTTAGTGTTCCAAATGTGGCTGTGAGGGCTAAGCAGCCACCCCAATTGTTACCGAAACCCGCTTCTCAAATAACCGCCGTAACCCCTACAGTCACGTCCACAGGGCAAGCAATAAGTACAAGCAATAGCACAAATATCCTTACTGCCTCCACAAGTGACGCTTCCGCTGGCTCAGGGTCTACAACACAAGTTACATCCGTAGGAGGGACGGCGATATCGTCAGATGGATCCGTCACCCAAATTATCCAGCAACAACAGGGAGCCACTCAGGTGGTAACTTCCATGGGCAACACTATGCCGACGTTTACAATAGGAAACGCCGGTTTGGGACAAGTCATGGTTAATAATGTAAGTACCATGTCTGCGACTAACACGAATCAAACACAACTAACTGGGACCATCGTTGTTAATCAAGTAATTATCGGCAGTTTATTGTACATAAGTAACGTAGAAGCGCCTGTAATTACAAATCTACTTGCCTAACCAGCCTGACGCTATAACTATAACTATTTACCGTTGTCTGACATTATTATTTAAATTGAATGAATTATTCGTCCTTGTTTGTAGTTTCTACTGTAGTTAGTTGTTGGTAGTTTCCAGTTTCTTATTCCATTAATCATGCTTTTATATCTACCAGCTAGGCTTAATTTTTGGATTCTTTGTGTCTCTTTCCCATAGTTGGGCCAGCCGATGTTGATCCCTTCAGGTTCCATGGGTCAAGGAGGAGGTTTGCAATTCATTTTGCGACAGCAACCCACTCAACCCCAAGTGCTCACAATACAAGCTCCGGCTAACACAACTACATTAGGTGCTCAAAATGCTCAAGCGGCTTCTGCCGGTGGAAAACCTATCGTCCGATACGTGTCTCAGGTTCCTCAAGTTGCCCAGGTATTCTATTCTATTAAGCACTTATGTACAATAAAAAAAAAGAATTTCGTGCCTTGAGAGGTTTCGCTGTGAGAAACCCGATATTTCACCTTTGTTTGCATTTCATTTTTTTGTATTATTTATCATATTATTACCTATTACAGGCTGGTACCCACTATGGATTGCAACAAATACAAACAGCAAACGGTCAAACAGCGTGGGTTGCTGTCAGATATCCCCAGCCAACCCAGTCACACATCACATCTTCATCAACTACGCAATTTGCCCAGATTCAGTCCGAGTCGGGGAGTCACGTTACATCGGTTCCGGTCTCAAGTAGCCTTCCAGTACAAGCGCAGATCACAAATCAGCAACAACAATTACAACTACAATTACAACAACAACAACTTCAGCAACAACAACAGCAGCAACAGCAAGAACAACAACAGCAATTGATTCAACAACAGCAACAGCAACAACAATTGGAGCAGCAGCAACAACAATTAAAAGTCCAACAGCAGCAGCAGCAACAACAATTACAACATCAACAACAAATGCAACAGCAGCAATTGCAGCAGCAACAACAACAGCAGCAACAGCAATTGAAAATCCAACATCAGCAAAATACGATCTCTACATCTGATTCTTCCTTTGACCAACCGCCTCCCAAGAAGAAAGCAAAGTCAAAACCGAAAAAGAAAGTCGTTACTTTAGATTTGGAGCAGTTGTTAAAGCAGTCTGGTATTATGGATGAGGATTTGCAGGATGATGATACCCCATTTGATACTTCCTTCTTACACGATCCAACAAATGGACTAACAAATCACCAACCACAAATACAACAGCCACAAATGCAACCACCGCCACCCCCTCCGGTTACACCTAATAAACCTAATGGTATTATGTCTATAAAATCTGAGTTACCGCTCAATATTTTGCCAACTGTTAAATCAGGGCAGAAATCTCCAAAGAAAAAATCTCCTTCCAAAGGAGGAGGTGCTGGAAATAGTACAGGTGGGACTGGAAAGAAAAAGAAAGCGGCAGAAAAGAGGTTACCTTCTCCCCCTCCCCCGCCTCCAATGAAAACTCCTCCGAGTAAAAGTAAAAAGAAAGGCGGCGGAGGTGGTGCCTCTTCCGGTACTCCAAAATCGGAAACCAAGAAGGAAAGTAAGACTGATAAATCTGCCCCAAAGAAACTGTCAAGCCTTGACTCTTTGTTTGAGACAATTGCTGCCGTCGCTGCAAGCGCCCGATCTCCATCCCCAATTTCACAACCACCGATACGGACCCCGCCGCGCCCTGCTGTAAAACAAACACCTCCCCCTAGAACTGTAACACCTCCTGTAACTCCTACACCTTCTAAACCTGTTAGCACTAAATGTAGTATTACTGAAAGCATTAACAGTGCTATTAGTAAAGTAGGAGGCGAAAGAAGTTCTAGTAGTTCCAAAGGTACTCCTCCAAAGAAAACTAGTAGCCTTAGTTCGATAGCCTCTACTATTGCTCTTGTTGCTAGTTGTAATTTTGAAGAGGACCTACATAAAAAATCCTCACCTAAAAAGAAAACCTCTACAATGTCCCCTAAAGCCGCTAAAAATTCTCCTAATACTAATTCAGCCCCCAAAAAGAAAAAGAAATCCAATAAATCTTCAACTTTATCTAAATCACATCAACCTGTACGACCACCTCCTCCCCCAGCTGTAGCTACTCCACCTCCTCCAGCAATAACACCTACACCAACATCACAACCAGCAACTACCACAGCCACATTTCTTGCCCCAAGTCAGCCAAATCCTAACGGTGGCGGATCTACCAGAATTGTGCAGACAATCCAGCTCAGTCTTCAAAATCAACAACTTCTTCGGAATATTCAATTACAAATTTCAAGACTGGTCGGACTCTCTCAGAGAAATGAGACAGAACAAACTGCCCTGCAAAAACTAATTGTCCTTCAGCAGCAAGTAATTGCCACTGGGACGCCTGTTCCTAATCCAAGCCTCGCCAACGTAAGTTAACTTTTTATATTCATTTGTATTTTCGGATTGTACAGTTTAGCTTTGGAGTTGTGTGTACATAGATTTTAATGCTACATTAAGTCTTATTTAGCGATATATCACATTTTCCACTTGCTAAGGACTCTCGATTCACATTCACAATTAGCTACTTCACTGACTTATCCTATGATTTGTGTATTTGATGCTCAGTCTTAGAAAATGGGATAGTAAATTGCATGCTTTCTTAGTCTGTCCATGCATGGGTGTACAATTTAATAATAATATCACATTCGTTTAGCTAAGGCACATTAGTGTTAACAATTACAATATTTCTTACTTAATGTAGTAAATAGGTACGCTAGGGAGGGGTCAGGGGTGCATAATGTACTATTTAGTTGGGGGATTGGAATATCCTTATCAAAATAACTTAATTAGAATAGTCAGGCACAGTTATCAATTAATTATTAGAAAACAATTGAGTTATAAGTCAATCAGAATACCCAGCCTAGGACTAGGAAGCTAAACAGGATGAAAAAAGTAAATATGCTGCTTAGTTACTTGGAGAAAGTAGACATCAGCTTTCTCCTTACATTGTCTTCTTACTTACATCTTTCATTATTTTCCATTTACTATATGTACAAATCAGGTCGAATTAAGAAAACAGGGAAATGAAATACGAAAGTTACGGTTATACAGTACAGTAATTGTTTAATAAGATAAAACGACTCTTATCATATTAGGTGAAAGTTGTAGTATTGAAATCCGATTTGTAGTGAGGTTAGGGAAAATTTCATATCTGTAGAAGGGATAGAGCATGTAATGTAATGGTATGTATATGTTTATTTAGTTACAAAACGAGTGCAATCGAGTCCTGTTGTCCTGTGTCTTATACCTGTCTAAGCTATGTATTGGAATGGGATGGGATAGCATTTTGGTTGGGCTATTGGTTAGAGGTAGGCATTCTTGTAGATGAATGTGGGACTTTAGAGATGCATTCTGATTTATTATTTCCACAGGGCGGGGAGGGTGTAAAGGCATTGGCAGTGGATATGGAAATGCAATATTTAGAACAAAATGGAGAAGGGCTGTACAGCGCTTGTTGATGTCAGTTGTTTAAGTTGGATGGTTGTTGTCACTAATTAATTTATTATTGGTTTGGTGGATGGAATCGCGTCGGTGCGGTTAGAGATCTCTTATTTATACTGTTTTAACCTCTGTATGTAACTTGCAGATTAACTTAGTTAACAAATTTATGTAAAAATGAGCTTAAATTGACTTGAAAAATATTTCAATATCTGGTATGTTCTCATACCCTATTTTTAACTTGACTTGACTGGAAATAAACTACTATATATTGTTAAGACTATTGAGTACTTGCTCAGATTCTTCCTGAAAGCATGGTAAATGGCAAAAATTTGCAATTGTGAACACATTTTAGGAGAACAGCGGATGGAAATAAAATAAAAATCCAGGAAACAAAATATATTAGTATTATGATTCTTGCTCTGCTTTGGTAATAGTCTTACTTGGAAAATGAGAAAGTAGGCTGCAAGGTTGTAAAGAGAGCGTGAAATGTTATATATTTACATAAACTCAATTTGCTGGCACATCACAGCTTTCACTATTTACTTTCGCCACTATGTTGCAATAAGGGATATTTAGTATACAAGAAGAAACACTTTTCTTTTCTGTAAATGTAGCTCCTTGTGCATATTTGGTATTAAAATAGCAGCGTTGTTCCTTTTGAATATTTTGTTGTGCAATTATTAGTAAATGTACTAAGAACAGACAGGAATTATTAGTTTTTAATTTTCGAATTTTAAAATTTTTGAGGTACTGATTAACATATTTCACATTTAAAAGTATGTAGTGTAAGGAAATCGTCAGAAAATTGATAAGATTTTTGTATATGTACTTTGGCTTTACGTGTGTTAAATGAAATGAAAGTAGAAAGTAGAGTGACATGAAAGGAAATTAGTGAAAAGAAATATGTTGCCTCTATAAATAGCTGCCAACGAAACTGAATCATGGGAATGTACAAGTTCTTGGGGCAGCTGCAGCGTCTTCAGTGGTGAATGCGATTTCGTCGATGGGATCGTCTCCTCCGGTGACAATGTCTTCAGCAACTTTGGCCGCAACGGTAAATTCCACTCTTACTTCACTTGCTGCTGCTTCCAGTTCTAACAATATGAATATGAGTACCACTACTACCTCTTATGTTATCGTTCCTTCGTCCACTGTTTCTTCTACTAGTAATTGTGGTAGTGTGAGTTCTGCAGCTACTATTCTTGCTACTGCTACCTCTGCTCCCATTCCAATTTCCATGCAAAGTAATAATAACAATGCCATAACCAGCTCGAGTACAAATTTCAATAACTCACTTGAGACTTCTACGAAGACAACAACTTTTGGTCAGACTCAGACTGCTGACGCTACAATTACTACTAACTATAACTCTAACGTTAACGTTAATGCTAACGAAACTCAAACGAAGGCTGGACCTTTGTCTGTGGCTGCGGATTCTACAACCGCCCCCACTCCTTTAGTAATCTCAAAGACTGAGCCTACAGTATATGTGTCCAGGAGCACTTCTACGGATTTCCAGGTAAAGTACAAACTCCTAACTAACCCTTGTCCTCTTTTTGTCGTATCGTGTCGTGTCTCAAAATGAAATATTATACTCCCTCCTCTCACCTTTCTCCATGTTTTTGAACCTAGTTTTTGAAAAATTTTGAATTATTTCAGCGAGGAAGACAATTTTTGTGTGATTTTGATTTGCCATTTGTATTTTGTGTGTTTTTGTTTTCCCCGTGCATCCTAATCATTTTTGTGTGATGTTCTTTACGTATCTAGGTACAATCTTGTACACTGCATCAGTTTTTATCATTGCGTCCGTTTGTTCACTGTGTGATTTTTTAGATTTTTGGTTTGTACTTTACTTTACTGCTCTACTGATCGTGTTTCAAATTATTGAAAGATCCTACTGACGTACGTGTACTGCTACTACTAGACATTATTCATCTACTAAACCTTTACTAACAGTTTTGACATTTTTTAACTTTTCGAGTTTGCGTTGAGTTGACTATTTATGCGCTGCGTCGTGTACCAAATGAAAATATTGTTTGCACTGTGCTTTCTACTTTTTACTCTTTGCACGCTTACTTATGATTTCACCTTGCATGTTCTGGACATAATACTTAAAAAAAGCTTCTGTTTTGTCTTATTTTATTTTTAGTTAGTGTAGTGTACATATTGCTGGGGCTTTGGTATTTTTTTCGCTTTAGCCGATCAATGTAAATATAATTTTTCCCACGTTGAAAGTATTCAAAACTATTACAGTAGATAAAATTTGTATTGTAGGTAGATTCGATTTTTAGTAAATGATTTACGATATTGCTTCGTTATGAAGGATGAAATGTTGTTAACCAGACATATTTCTTGATTTTTCTAAATTATACAGGTGCACAGTCCGAATAGTGGTTCTAATTCTGGAGTACAAAATAATACAATAGCAACGACGAATGCCACCAACGCCACTTCTACTCAATTCCAGCAAAAATTTGGCAATTTACCTAATTTGCAACAAATTGTGAATACAAATACGGTACACCAACCACCTTCGTATAGACCATCAGCTCAAGCCATTGCACAAGCACAAGCTAAGGCGCTCGCTGACGAGAAAAAGGCTGAAGAAGAAAGACTTGCAAGAGCTAAGGCTGAGGAAGAAGAAAGGTTAAAATGGAGAAAGGAACAGTAAGTGAAAGTCAAATTAAGCACACTTGTAAACAAACACTAAAGCATTAATTAATGTGTCCTAATTTCCTTTTGTAGGTTTGAAGCTAATCTAAAGGCAGATCAAGAATTTGTTGTGAAACCTGATTATGAGACTCCATTCCAATCGTCACACGATGCTATGGATCGGCTCAGAAGATATCACATTTTTCGTGACCAAACGGTTATGAATTTCGAAGAGTTTGATGAGGAGTTTACTGACAAGTCGTGCTTACTGTTAGATAAATTTACAGGAATGATACACAAATACAGAGGACTTCTTCTGAAGGAATCGATGGTAATTAAGGAATCTTTACAATATGTTCGGGTTTTCTGTAACTGCAGTTTTTCAATCAAATTCACTAACGCTTTCTTTATTTTTTTACTTCACAGCGAGAAGTAAGCTGTGCTGAGCGTGTGATGATGGAGCGATTATTCGTTGGGGAAGAGCGTGTGAAGTTTGATCATGATAAACAAGCAGTGAATAATGGAGAAAGTAAGTATTTTCGTTTAACCAACCTTTTCGCAAAATGAAATTTTTTAATAAAAGAGAACCCTGTCTAATATAACTTTTTAAACCTTTTGCAGTTTTGGATCTTCCTCCTCCACCCGAGAGTTGGATACCAAAGATTCAGGACATGGTAGACAGCGAAATAAAAGAACTAGAACGGGACGCTATGGAAAATCAACAAGTTCAGTCAGCTATAGACTCCATAATGAGTTTCGGGAACAACGATTTGCCGACATTTCCTTTACCAGAAGAAGGAGAAAAGGTAAATTAATTTTGCAATATATTTTATAACTTTCTTTCGCCACAAATCTTTATGATTTATTTTGCAAATCGTACTTAATATCACATTTATAACAAAGCGTGTTATTATTTCGCAGGTGGAGTATGACTCTTTTGGTGTTCCAACAAATAGCGCCAATTATAGCGGTCTCAACACAGCCTCGTCTGCAGACATTGATGAAGCTGTACGATCTATACTGGCTTAAATATTCAGATGAAGCGTTGCGTTTCTTTGTTGTCACATATTGCTGCGATATATACTGCTAACTTCTATCGAACCAATTCAGAAAGCAAGTCTTACAATTAGATGAGAAGATATTAGTAAAAAGTATATATTCATAAGAAAATCTATTGTATCTGATATTAAATCACTATTTAAGGAGTTAACGGAGAAAGAGGCACTCTAGTTAAGTAACCTGCCTAGTACTTTTGTAATATTAAGTACCCATACTGTACTACACTGCCGTTCCCACCGTTCGTAAGTAGTAGCTCCAGGGTTGAGTGTCTGGTATGGAAAGTCGCAACTGTCTGATATACATAAGCTAACTTACCCTTAGCCTCCTGTACTGTAAACTGTACTGTTCAAATAGTGCATTTAGGTAGTATTGTATTATGTATTTGTATACGCGTTGGTTCCTCCTCGACACTATTCGTAATTCCGTTGATTCGGAGAAATGTTTTTCAATTTGATAGTAATCTAGTATTATAGAATACACATTATTCGTTTCTTAATCCATACTTGTTCCGGTGTAGCTCGATATACAAGTATGTTTGTGTTGTGTATCTACGTTTATGAAACTTGAAATATCTTACAATGAATTATATTATGTATATAAGTAAGACGAGTTAACAAAGCAAATAATATTATAGTAATTAATAGTAATTTGTGTCCTGTTTGTACAGCTAATGTTACTTGTAAGTTAAGTAGTTAACCTAATTATCCAATTAACAAACTAAACTGAAAGCAAATACCGCCTATTAACAGTAAGAATAACCAACCACCCGTTAGTTACTTGCAGTTTACTGAAGTTGCTAAATATAATTTATCTTATTATGATTGTATTATTGTCTCAATAGAAATAACTAAAGCACTTCGTGATATTTATGCTTAGAAGTAGAATTTAAAAGAATTGTCGGGTTTTCCGATGTGTTACATCAAATAATGTACTACATGTAAGACTTTGTCTCGCAACTTGTAATTGTAACTATGTTGTTGTTTGTATGGATAAATAATTAAATGTTACTAGAAGTTTGAAAGATACGTAATAGTATTGTATTGAATGTACTTAATAGCCCTATAACTAATGGTTTTTGATGACAGTGATTCAGAACGGCATCCATAACTTCTAAAAGTTTTTGGAACTAAATAAGTGATTTTTGTTAAATAATTATAAGTACTGCTAGTTTAGTGTTATTTATCTTCATAAGAAGGTAACGAAGCACACGGAAATCACGTTATTTATTATAAGTACCTACGTAAGCTTCATTTGTTGCGATAATTATTTTGCAAAGTATTTGCGTAACTTTTAAATTATAACGTACGTAAGTATCATTTTTGGATATACTTACTTCCTAAGTGTGTACTGCGTCACATCATGTTTCTATTTCTATTTATTAGTTACAATTCGTACCTTTTTGGTGTTCTTGAAAATTATCTTCTGTTTTGTTTTACCATATCAGTCCATTAAAGGATTTAATTTAAATACATGCATCTAGATATTTGTTTGTATTATCTTATCGTAAAGTATCGCAATCAATGTTTGTTTATTTATGACTTTCTTTTCAATGTCATGTCAGGTCAGATCATAATGTTTACCTAAATATGTATTTGGATAAGTTGTTTTTGTACTTTTGAACCGTTACATTAGTCTTGTTAATATTAATTACCTATTTAATGATGAAACTTGTATTATTATTGTTTTTCTTACTAAGGATGTGTACATGTATGCTACAAAACAGAATTCCGATATCATAATAAATATGCGGATTTGCTCTTCTAATTTTATTTTAATACTATTAAATTATGTAAATACTATACGACACAGTAAATGGTAAAATAGTCCGAGTGGACTGAACTGGACTGAATTGTACGCTATGTATTGCAGTTCAGATCAGAGTTCAGTTCACGATTCTGGTCCTTTAATTAATATGTAAAATTGAATAATACGTAATGAAATATAACGTGTGAACCAAAATCACGATACTTAAAAAACCTATGGAACTGAAATCGAAATAAAATTAAAATAAAATTATCGAAATAAAAAATTATAATCGATAAAAGAAAACCGATATTTCCCGATTGCCTGAAACCGTACTTTATTATAGTACACCAACATAAAAGTCGAAATACATATTAAAGTAAAATAGAATCAAATCGAAATGTTATGTAGTAAATATCAAATCAGCAAATTGCTAAAAGTAAGTCTAAAAATGATTGTAATACTACTATATGTATGTACTAGTACTGATTGTTTGTTTTGTGAGTGGGATGAGACGGAAAAAGTGAAACGTGGTTTGCCATACCAAGACTATTTTAATAAAAATGTCATTTTATCCTAAATATCTACCTTTCAGTTGAGAAGTCTTATTATTGGTGCCATAAAAAACGCATAATGATTAAAATGATCCAGGCCAGCACACTTTCATGAGATTTATCATTGTTATATATTCATAAATGTATTTTTATTAATGACAATAACAACAATAATAAAATTCAGCATATACAAATAGTAAAATGCTTTATAATTTCATGAATCATCGGGTATTTCAAATTTCACAGTAAAATTTCATACAAATGAGATGAATATGAAAAAGATCGCTTACACAATATTATGTTAGTGATGCTACATTGCAGTACATGGATATATAATATTGAATCTACTTTAACATTTATATTATATTATTTAGCATACCTTACCTATCCAGTACTTTAATTCACATTCGTAGTAAAACCTGGTTTGGTTTGGTCTCTTTTGGCTGGCTGGCATTATCATTTTTTAATTGTAATTGTGTTTTCTCTTTTGTTGCATAGAGGTGTGTTTTGCTCTGTTTATGATTTTTCCACAATTAGTACCTACACTACCAACATATTTCCGCATTCTAATATTTAAAGTTTTGCTTTGCACTCTTATACATAATAACAATGTAATATATGTATAAATAATAGATCTATTGCTATTATATATTATTATATATTGTATTACTATTGCAATTACATAACTGAAGTCTCATATCATATAATCTCTAAGATACAATAATTTAATTTATGTACGAGCAGATATTTTATAACATTTATGAGACGAATGAGCATATTGATGGATCATAATTATGTTCTTTTCTTTTCTTATTACATTTTGCATATAATATTATATATCTCTAGGCTAAACAAGCATCTCAATACAATAATGGCTTTTGATTGTGGCGTGATGTGGCATGGTACACTTATTTTAGAATTACTTTAGATAATTTTTTGGTTAGGCTAAGGTTACCTAGTATATGTAGGTATTTATTTATGTCAGCAAGAAAATAGGACCTTTCCGAAAAGGCATTGTGAAAACGTAAATACTTAGGTACTTCATTTAAGTGCCCACATTTACATAAATACCAAGATAATTAAACAATACAGTACAGTAATCGAGAAAACCCAAAGTTCAGGCAATATACTACTTATAGATAGTCAACAACACAGGACAGTACAATCGATAATAATTTAACAACATAATAATAAGATTAACATAAATACAAGGTTTGTAACGTTCGTTTTCTAAATATAACGGGTATACGGTATACTAACGTGTAAAATTCAATACAATCAGTAAATAAAAAGACGTAAATATTGAGAAGGTTGATATTGATATTTAGAATTAGAATTCGTTAAAATGTATTACAAATGTCAGTTTATAGATTATACTAATTATATATTCATATCATAAGTAATATAATAAAGATGAATGTCTGTTAGTGTTAGTGATCTCCACGAAGTAATTCAAATAGAAGATTAAAACCAGCCGTGTCTTCCGTTTTGGCTGTTAGCATCTCTTTGCCCACCTGGAACACAAAATAAATAACCATGATTAGTTTCGCCTTTTAATAATTACACTGAGCATGCAAATTGGTATTCTAATTAATTGCATACATGCAATATTAAACTAGGCATTAAATATATTTTTACGGTTTGTTTACAATAGTCCTTCATACTGCCTTTACCTACACTCCTACTATTCATTCATTAATTTTTACATTTTATTGCATCTTTAGCTTTTTAATCATTATGTTCTTGAGTAGTCCACTAATACTTTGTTATGGCTCTTTAAAATTATTCATTCTCATGAATCCCGATTTAATTTTAGTTATAGCTACCTAGTAAACAATGACCATGCAATACTTGACTGACAATAAAAAGTAAAAAGAATTGCAAAAAGTTCCTGTTTAGAATTTTGAGCGACACAAACACTTATAAAATCTTTCCTGGTTGAAGAAACCATCTTAAGTACAAGGATCGGTTTGCTATGTCGTTATATTAAGTACAGGTACCGTGTGGTGTATGTGACGAATCTTGTACGCATACACGCTAATCAAAAATTGCGATTGTAGTTCCTAGCCATAGCACACACAAGTATTACATATTTAATCTGTCTATCATATGCACAGTAGCGCTAAAACATATCCCATTGGTAACACACATTCCCATCTTTCTGTCCAACAGTGTAGATGTAGAACTATGCTGGTATGATGAGTATGATTTTACAGACAATGGTAACATAGATCTTTAGTGTTATCTCTGATTGATTACTAACTTATCGTCCCACTATTATGTACAAGTATTACAAGTTATTACATCTTTATTTGTACATTGAATTATATATTCAACATACTAAATATGTTTGCATGTAAGATTACAAAAAAACAGTTATCTATATTATCTATCAGTTATTTATAGGGGATCAATTTTAATTGCTCATGTAGATGGTTTACTAATATAACGCACTATTTGTGGTCCTAATGTTATGTACCAGTGTTCATTGCACTATAAAATATAATGCCCAAGATAGGTTAACTATCTGTATTTACTGTGTAGTAATATAGTAATAATATAAAGATGTATTGAACATAACGTGTGCGAATAGCGAATGTGTAAATAGTAAACACAAACATAACATTCTGCAAGTAATTTTCTTTAGCATGGACTCTGGAAGCATTTTGTATGAAATGCATGGCACTGCATTAAGTCTTTGGCATAACATGCACACATCATAATAAAGATGTAAACTAATATAGGCAAAGGTTGGTAAAAGAATGGGATCTATTCACACATAATATATTACACAACAAAGTATCAGTGTCTTTCATAACCTATAGGTAGTTATATTAACAATAAAATAATTTTTTGGAAGGGAATAATAAAAAGCAGCATGCGTTTACTAAAGTTTAAATTATTAGATTCTTTTATTATATAGATACCTATACCTAGTATATATTTATAAGGTCATGCAATACTAAGTAGCTCATTAACGCACGCATTCCATACAATCTTAGTAACTATAAAGATAAGAAGTACAAACATTGCCAGTAATAAAATATTGGAATAGGAAGTTATTGTCAGTTGAATTCTCTTCGGCTACTCACAAGTCACAAACCTTTTATTTACTTATGTTCTTCTTCAGCTAGGAAACTATTTATACTTACTTATTTATTAGTAGCTTATTCAATTACAACCGCAGTTATTCTGCATGCCTATTTCCTTTGGCTTGGTAAGAAGATATATTTGTTATATGAATGTATGTAATGTATGAGCAAAACATTACACCTCGCTGTTAGTAATAAACTTAGTGTGTGCCTAGTGCCTACTGCCTACCTTCCTCGATTAACTGTCTGTCGAGTGTTGTGCGAGTACGCAGTTACTTTACTACTTAATAAGTAACTGGCTCCCTGCGTATGTATGTGCATATATAGTACAGTTATATTATGACAACTTACCAGGACCAGAACAGGCCCAATAATAAATATAATAAATAAAGGTAATATGGTAAATTGGATATTACTAATAGTCTATTGAAGAAAAATCCGTTAGGGTCATTTCTCCGCAGCTATCACGTCACGTCACATTACATCAGGACACTACACTCCCTCATTGTCAAATCAAATACAGACAACAACGGCAACGCAACGGAGACAATGACAGGCGAAAATACTATTTGTGTAACTACTTATCTATATACCTAATGTAGTTTGTAAAGCTAAATTATTTTGCAAAGGCGGACCTAAATAGGATTGCTGTCACTGCATACAAACGTGAACTCGTATATAGAATATACTATGTATGTAAACAGTATTATGTAATTAAAAGAGTACATAGTTGTATAGTAGGTACTACATTACATAGCTATTGTAGTTCAAACATAGGTTTTATTGAGTGATTTGTCAACGACAATGTTAAATTAATAATGTGCAAACAACTCAGACTAGGCACCAACTCTAACCAGACTGAATTCAAGTACCTAAATCCTAAAATACGCATTACGTAGGTAGTTTGAACTCTGAACGAGTAAATAAAACCATAAAGCTATTTAATACGTTGCTAAATTGAAATAAAGTATACACCGGAGGAAATGAAAGTTGGTTTACCTGGCAGATTCGTTGTAGCTCAGGGATTTTGAGTAAAAGTTCTCCAAACTTGGACGGAGACTCTGGACAACGAGCCAAAGTGTATGCCTGAAGACACTGTAATAGCCTCTCTTGAGATTCCCGTACTTTTTCCCCTTCTAGCAGCTCGTCCACTTCTGCTGAAACAAACCAAAATTGTTTTGAAGATTAATACAATGTTCAAAATGAACTACATAGTACTTATATTACCGTTGTTACTTACAAAATTCACACAATAAACATACAAACAATATAAACCTTATTAATGTTTAAGTATACACCTTGATATAAGTAAAGTAGAAGTAGTATGCATTAAAAGGTTTTGTAAACTATATGTTCTACGTTTCTCTTTCCAGTATCATATTATTAAACATGAATACCTACTCAAGTTTCCGATATTAAACTAACAAAATAACTTTTATGTCTACTGCAGTAGTGCAGTGCGTGACAGAAGTAATTCTTTGCCCACAAACAGTTTCTTATTTATGGTAACAGAATCAACATAACATTTATGCAGAAGCTTCATAGTAGTATACAGTTTACAGTACTACCCTTAAACTCTGTATGAACTCCACATAAAATGGCTTTTCCTTACTTTTTAGTTTACTGTGTCTTAACATTCCTATATGTACATAAAAAGATTTCAGACCTTGACCTTGACATTAAGTGGCCATTCCATTTTATATTTTATACAACAAGTAGGTATCCGGTAAACAAGTGCAGAAATATATGTAGTACACATTAGTACATGTACCAGCTACGTAATACATCCAGTAACCTGCCTAGTGTGTTTACATCTGTCTTGCAAAAATTACAGCAGTAGCCCAGGAAAATGAAAATGAGTATCCCTAATTTCAATTTCATTCCTCCAGGCCAGCCGTTGTGCGGAATACAAAACTCCAAACAAGTCGACGATTTCGTTGGATTAATTCTGGAATAAAATAGCTCGCAGATATACATACTACCTACTGATCTTCAATTGACCATTTACAAACAATGGAAATCTAACCCTCCATTTTCATTATAATGAATTGAATAATATTAAAAGTGGACCAGGAGGGTTCACAATCACAATTTTCCAAGTCTTGAGGAACATTAGTGCAAAATCGGAGCTGCAATTTATAGTAGATAGGTATTACGACAGGTATTTTGATACAAAAAAACAAGGCTTATAACCAGCAGCAGATTCAAATACAATCTCTCATCTCTCAGACAAAAAAATAATACACATGTACCTAAAAGACCTAAAGTTGAGACAGACGAGAGTCTAGTTCAGTATTCAAAGAACATTGTATAGCTTTACAATTTGCAATGTACATGGGTCCATATTTACTTCTATGTAGACAATCATTATAAGTTTGCTGTGTAGTAACAGAATAGCAGATCACAATCAGTAGCCAATTCACCCGAGCTTAAAGAATGAACGTTAAGATCAAACTAGATCGTGCACATCATACAAAATAAACCTTGTAATCATCTATGTATTACAAGTACATTTACAAATATTCATATGTACGAATACTGTATACAGACAAAATACAGATTCAGACTCATGATATACAAATATATAAGTATACAATTGACTTCTACAACAATCTAAACACTTCGCTTACGTAATACATATGTATGGATTTTTCTTTTTCTCTGCTATAGATTCGCAATTACGTGAGTAGCTATTTACCTACATGTAACACTTTGCCATACAACAAGTGGTGCGTCTGCAAAGCAGACAGAAAGAATCAGACAGACAAACATTACCGAGACTTTTTAAGACGGCAGATTTGGCACAATGTATTAGTTAATTTAATACCTTCACTTATTCGGATATATGTACTATGTAGTAGTTTTAATGTTTCGGTAGTAGTTTAGTATTCATTAACATTTAAGAACTAGTAATCGGGCCGTGTGCATTTACTTACTCATGTCTATATGAAGTAGTTTTGCAACGCAACGGTAAGAGAAAAGTCAATTCAAGGGCATTTAGGAAACACATATACAGAAAACTATATAGTGAGTTGGCATGTGGCAAAACTAACTACTTTAAATTGGCACATCTTGTATCATGGCAATTAAGCTGCACTAAAATGACAATCTTTTAATTGAAGGAGGAGGCAAATATTTTTAATTATACAATAAATTCAGGTAGTAAAGGCATCAGAGTCATCACCTTTAAATAATAATATATTGTGGATGATTGTACAAAAACAAAATTGAGAATACTGCTTGTTGCGTTCTTTCAAGCCTTCTTGATGACTTTTTTTGCTAAATATTTATGATATGGAAGGTATTTTAGGTATTGTCATTGCAAAATTAAATCTTCAGAACTAAAAATACCAGAACTACTGATACAGTTAAGTTGTAGAATTTTCCTTTAATTTTATTACACCCCATATGAAGACACTATCTTTACATAATGCTACTTAAAGAACTTAATTTAGTGTTAATTTTGGAGAACCATCTGATTGTTGGACATCTCTTATCATTCATTCTTTTGCCAATTTACTATTATTTCGAAGTTTAACTTACCATGTTATACAATGTTTTATAAAAGACAAAACAACAGATTACATAGTTTCTCTGCACGAAATTGTTCACAGCCAATGAACAGACAATACTATAAGTTCATATAGACCATATAATATTCTATGTGTAGGGTATAGATAATTGGGTGTGTAATGCCCTACAACCTTCGCGGAACTGTTAGTATTTAGTATTATTGTTAGCACAACCTTGTAACTTCTGTAGCTTGTGATAGATCAAGAATCTTTTATAGGTATGTCGTTCTGGTTACATGTCAGGCGAGACAATTGCAGATATATAGACAAAAATAAAATGGAATTTCCAACTAACTAACCTGAAGACATGAGGATAATGACTTTAAGAGCCGCGTATTCGACAGTATCTAGTCGAAGACGTCTCAAATTGTCCGTAAAATGAATCATTCGTGTTATACATTGATTCCCAGGAGCATCCCCTTCTTTGAGCGTGAGCCTTTCGTTGATCCGAATGTTCCCCGCTGGCATCGGAATAGACCGGTAACAACATGAGAATAAGAGCAACTCGCACCAAGAATTCAGCAATAACTTGGTTTGATCATCCACCTACGCAATAAAAAATTAGGTACTTAAACTTTATCGATCGTTTAAAAGGAAATGTTCATTTTTTACTTCTCTCTTACGACTAAATACAGTACATTCTTAATAGGTAAGTATTTAGTGTTCCCAAATAGGGAATGATTGCTTATATAAGGGATGAAGACATAAGTATCTTAATATGTATGTGATTAAGCAATAATCATAAAACAAACCTGTATATTTTTAAATAGGGGAAGAGATTTGCACCATTTGACAAGCCTATATAGCCTCCTGTCGGCAGCAGCACATAATTCTGCTACGTAATCTGCGCTTTTGGAATTGGTCCCATTAGAAGGACCTTTTCCCATGTCACTCTCGGCATCGCCTTCTGCTGATAAGTGCCAAAGCGACTCGCATTCGACGATTTCCTGTAATACACAAAGAAGAATCATTAGACAAATGTCAATCCATCTCTAAAACCATCCTAGTTTTATTTGTTATATAAAATGGCAAGGATTTTGTTTAGTACCTTGAGTAAATTAGGTATCTCCCACGTTGGCGGTTGGTTCTGCTGTACAGTTTCAGACTGAGTAGTGCCTGTCGACGTAGGAGGAAGAGCGTAACTACAGGCATAAGTACTTCTACCACCCCGAGTACGATCTTCCCGAATAGCTGGGAACCACAAGCAAAAATTATGAATAATTTTAGTCCTTAAAACGTAAATCATTACAATTATTTATTTAAAACATACCTTCTAATTTCATGCCGACACGAAGGCACTTGTCAAAACGACAGGCAGGACACTTTTTCCGAGTGGCTATAGCCACATGGCACATACCGCCTCGAAGGCACACATAATTCTTTCGGTTTTGCACTGTGCGTTTGAAGAATCCTTTGCAGGACTCACAGGAAAATATTCCATAGTGAAAACCTGAGATTCGATCTCCACAAATAGGACACGGACTGAAATAGCCACAAAGTAAGTTAAACATACATTTCCAAAATCCCATGTTTACGTTGCAAAGTAAGATTTGAAAGAAAGGAAACTTGTTACGGATTGTGTACCTGTTGATCAACTGCTGCCGAGAGATTCCCTGAGATGTTATGTTAGAAGAAAGTCCTAATACTTCTGCTGGTTCACCATCTGAAAGATAGAAAATAGTATTCAATAAGTCACAGTTAAATACTTCGGGCCTTATGCCAGTATAAAATTTCTATTTAAGGATCAAAATGTAATTTGGAAGTACAGAGCAACCATGGTAAACCACCATATCAAGGTAGTAAAAGAACTTTCTCTACTTTCTCCGGTTAAATAAATAGAAATGAAAACGGTTATGAAGACAAAAATGAAAACTGTGGTGGTCTGGTGGTATTCTAATTGTCATTTAATGCATTTGTTTTATCTTACAGTTACATTCTTTTCCATTCTTACAGAAAATTGTGTGAAATTGCTAATTACATAAACACTTACAATGACGGTACATTATTGCTAGGATAAAATGATAGATATCGACTACAGGACAGAATTATGTATCTTCTTGTAGGTAGAGTCAGAGTATTAATTATATCCTGAAAAATATATATGGGGCTAATTTATTAATTCTGTCACTCAGAACTAACTGACTAAGACCTTGAGGAGGTGCATAAATTATTAAAGCAGGTCAATAAATCATGTCATTTCCTTATTGGATTGGAAAACGCATTCATTGAATACTTCAGTAATAACCTTTCTACGAAACAAAATAGTAATTAATTTTTAATTTCTTGTCCCACTTGCATATTGAAAGTCAAAATTCTATTCAAGGTCTCCTTTACAACTATAGCAATTACATTTTATTGGTAATAAACGATACAGAAACTCTCCACGAAATGACAGTTCTAATGTATGACAGATTTTTGGCTACAAAAGCTGTGTACTGTGTACTCTTATGTATCTGTACATATTTACTTTCCAATTTTCCATTGTTATTTCTGACTTGACCCAGTAATTCTCTTCTAAGTTTTAGCTTAATTTGCATACAAATGACGTATGACAATGATTCATAAGATTCGCTAAATTAACGTTTATATTCATTTCCAGAAAGCGAAAACTGAGAACATTATACCGTGCACAGCGTAATTATAGGGGTTTGCATTTAAATGAAGTTTGTCCATTATATATGTATTACATTACAGGTACAGATGCTACGTTACAAATATAAGGAAAAAGTAAATTCAATGTATAAGCTTTCTCCCGTCTTAAGAATATCCTAAATAATTGGAAATAATAGATATTGAATTATAGAAAACCTTAAGTTTGATCTCTGTGCTAATGGAAATGAATAGTTTATAGCTTTGTGACAATTTGCTTTGGGAAAATGCTCCTTTATGTGTGGAGAAAGTAGGAGAAAGCTAACGCAGGTTTGTTGTGCTTCCTTATATTATTATTATCTTTTTATTGAGAAAGAGAAAGCTTACCATAATCTTCACACTTGTTGACAACTCTGTTGTGTGAGAGGAGGGGTGAATTAGACGGGGAAGGGGGTGTTGTGTTATTGGAAGAGGAAGAGAAGCTTCTTTGTGATGCGTCCGAATTATGGCGAGACAAATTGGAAGAAGGTGTTGACCATCCTCCAAGGGCAGAATCCGGGGAAGGTGGAATTCTGGGGAAAGAGAGATTCATCGGAGGTTGTTGCTGCAGGAGCATTCCCCCAGAAGAGATATTAGTTGAATTATTTGACACAATATTGCTTAACACACCACCGGAAGTGCTACTCCCATTAATTATAGTACTAGCACTTAAGAGATTCCCCCCAGATGAGTTAGTTAAAAGTCCAATATTAGTAGGAGCACTATTGTTATGTGAAGAATTGTTATTGACACTTAAATTACTGTTGTTGCCACTAGGACTCAGGATCCCTCCTCCTGAGGAGTTATTTGAAAGATTATTAGCATTATTGTTATTAATAGATGTATTATTAGTCGTAGCACTGTTATTATTGTTGATGATGATGTTATTGTTTATGGAACTGGTGGGGGGTAAACTGGAAGGTAGTTGTGGGGGATTTGTTGCATTTGTCACTGATGAAGATGAAACTGGAGTATTATTAGCTCCGTTTTGCTGAGTACCGGGAAAATTGCACATTTGAGCGTTTTGTTGCATTTGCAGTTGTTGCAGCTGCTGGAGTTGCATTAGAGGCAAATTTACTGGAGCTGTGCCACTTCCTGTTCCTGATGATCCTCCACCTCCTCGTTGTGAATTCGCGGAACCACTCACACTAAAATCTGTAGGTACTGTTTGTGGATCATTATTTGTTGAGCTGCTGGCTCGTTGCTGCGATGGAGAATGTGTAATGTAGAAAGAATGTGATTGAGATTGAGACTGAAAAATTGAAGAACCTGAAGAAGGCGAAGAACCGGAAGCTGGAGCCGATGTTGGAGGCAAGGAAGATAGCGAAGATGTGTTGGGAGCACTGGAGTTGTTCCCACTTTGTTGAGAACTCAGATTTGTAGGTTGAGGGGATGAGTTATTTGCAATAGCATTCGTATTTGATATCGCAAAGGCACTTGACGGTTTTGGCGAAGAGAACTCGACATCTTCAATTTCTTCTTTGATCTCTACTTCTCCTCCATCGTTCTCCTGTTAAAATTCAGAGAAAACTTACTTAATTACATCTCCGCATATTACAAACATTCACGAAGGAGTTATACTTATACACCCACGCTTTCATGTGATCTGTCTCAAATCCCATCTACAGTTACGTACTGTATGCGTAAACACTAAAGTAAATAAAATTCATAATACATAACTATAAGTCATCATAAGCCAGACTCAGACAGACTCAGACTTCGGATTTTATTTATCCTGCTTTTCTCTACATGAGACACACAATAATGTAAGGCTACCAGACGTTAACATTAAATTATTATAGTCCTGAAAGGCATTTAGATATAATTTGTCAGAACATTTTGCAACTTTGGTCCTTTTTGTTGTTTAAAAATTTTTTTTAATAAATTTTACTGTTTGCTTTTATGAATTCGAACATTATGTACATATACCTATATAGATTCTTCTTTAAAAAATAATTTTTCCCTTAAGTTTAGGGAGAAACTCTCGCTTTAACTGTAAGCAAGGTGTAAACGGTTAGTTTCCTTTACTGTTTATCAAGAATAAGTCCCGAAGATTTTCCTCAGAAATCTGCCAACCCTAATACTCCTATTGTATGAATGAATACCTACACTTTGTATTGTGTACACCACAAATGCGTCGTTTCTGTTGTTCCAATTCGGTTTAAACTCCAATAGTGCCAAGGTACATGTTTACGTTACCATAATATGCAGTGGTACATACTAGTAATACTTATAAAGCGTTTATATGCATTACATTTCAGTCAGTAGTCAGTATAGTCTGTTGGAAATTAAGATTTATATTTGTAAAGATATGCTAGTTGTCTTTTCTTTACTTGCAATACAATGTAATTTGATAACTTAGCTCTTTTCTCTTTGCGTCATATATTGTGTCAATAGATAAGTCATTGCTCAATTTATCCCTTCACCAATTCTAACAGATGGACCATTTACCATTCACATAGGTTAGATACTACTGCGTATATGCTTATTTACCTTTTAACTCACGTCAATAGAACAAAGTTTAACTGATTTCCCCAAAAATACCGGAAAAAGCTACCACACTGTATACACAATTTCTATATAGTATTGTAAATTATAGATATAGAGCTACATATAGATCAATTAAACATTTACTGTTACTCTCTGTAATATTTATTCTTCTATAAAGGTTTACCTATATACGAATTGATATTTCGACGTAGTTTTAGTTCCAACATCCAAGCTTCCTATGTACTACGTGCATATCATGCGTTTGAAAATATATGTACAGTATTCCGCATGGTTAGCTATACACAATAACTAAACCAGGAATACATACATATTATGAAAACTGAAATTGGTAAACAAAACACTGTGAACTATTGAAGGTGTACACAGTTAAATGTCAACAGTTGTGTACTCTACGTAGGGGCACGTTCCTTATTACAGTAAAATATGCTAAAGTAAACTTTCCATCTTCTCTGCAGGAGCTTAAACTATATTCGTACTTATGAAAATAAGTACCAATATCAAATGCAATTATATGCAATTACAAATAATTATGTTTACAGTTTACGCTTGCGTTTATAAAATCACAGCATTTAATGTTATGTAATTTCACACACAACACAGTAAACACTTTTGTAATGCAATGCAATGAAGTACTTAGATAGGTATATCCTTGTGTACTTCACAGTATAGTATGCACTAAATAAATCAAATTTTATTACGCTATCGAACTGGAATAAACTAGCTGAGAAAAACAAGACGTCAGTGAGTTAGTGTTTGTGTTCCTGTTTATGGAAAGATGCTGATGTGTTGGGGATTCTCTTTGAGTCTGGTCTAGTCTGATACTGATTTTACGTTTGTTTCCTGTATAGCTTGAATGAATGAAGTCAAATGCACGACAACACACGACATTAACTCACAAATACAAATACAACACAGCACATAATAATAACGTGAAGTTAATTCATTTGGGCTGCGAATAAATACATCGGTACTCCTAGACGATTGTGTAACATGGTGTTTAGGCTTTTATCCAGTCCAGTTAAAGAGCCCACAGAACCAGAGCAGAATACAACTTCACTAGTTAGAATAGAATAAGATTCTGTTTGTTAACTTTTGTACACTAAAATAGTATACTTCATATGAGAATGAGTAAGCTCGTCTAGCTCGTGACACTTATTCCGAAATTACTTATATGGTTTCTTTAGAGAATTGTGTGTCAATACGAGAAGTGTTTTGGCTGGATCGGAATTGGAGTTGATTTGGCTGCCCTGGACTGTGTGGGCGAAGGCAAAGCTAATAAAAGAAGACTCAGGAGTAAAACTGTCGGTCACAGAACAGAAGGAGACTTGGACGTGTCGTCGCATAATAGTTCTACTTGTCTATTGACGAACGAACCAGACCAGACATAGAAACATTTAACGCAAAGGCAAAGAAACGAAACGCAACCTAACGCAAGTACAAACAAAAGTAAACCAACAAACTGTAGAATAAGAATGATTTGAACATGCACTAACTGTGTGCCCAACTTCATAAACACATAACACAGTCATATAAGTGTGGATTAATATTAGCTAACTGAGTTTATAGTTGACTTAGCATTTCCTACTATCCTATGTAGTGTATTAGTTAGTAGTTAGTACTACTATAGCTATTAGTGCTCATAGAACTATAACTTTGTTATTATATAGCACTTATGTGCATAAGTTTGTTATTTTCATTCCTAAAGTGTTTTGTAGGAAGGAAGGATTACGAATGTGCTTAAAGCTTAGCTTGGTTCAGCTTTAGCTAAGCGCATACATAACTTAAATAACGTTAACGTCATTGCATGCACTACTCAGGTGATAATTAATTATTTACACCAATTTTATCCCTTGAATGTCAATTTCGTCATTAGCAAGTCCAATTGAGGACATCTTAAGCGTTAACTTCATTTTGTACCGTAACTACTACAATGAGAACATTAAATACCTGCGTCCTACTGCATATAACTCGAAAACTCTTGCAATTCTAGATATATCATACTAATTTATTTACACAAAATTATGGCCCATTGTATGTAGATGACTAACATTATTAACTAAACACAATACAATACACACTGCTGTATTTATTTACTATAGAATATTATGCTAACACAAAAATATTCTATGCATCTGCGTTTGTGTTCTCAGTTTTCGCATTACTTCTTGTAATTACTAGTACGTAGCTCTCGAGTTCAGGTACCCTAAGTGAAGATTTTAAAGTTTGACTGACTTATGCTAAAAACGGTATTTTCAGTAAGATGGCAACAGTCCCAGTAGTTATTTATTTACATACCTACGATAGAGATAACGATTTTTTATTGCCATATGTACATGATAGTGATGGCACTATACTTCAAGTATGTGTAATAGGACATTTATGGATGAAAAATATTTTGTGCACACTTTGCTGTTTATATTCGCAATAATTATTTATTAGCCGTGTTATTGAATGTTGACTTTGACTTACGCTATTTTCTGTGTCGGAGAGTCCACCGTCCCACGACATTGGTCGTGGTGGGTCATGTCTTCCGGATACGCCGTGACCGCTATCTCCTCCTGATGGCACTCCATTTTGCTGATGATTTATACTATGAGCTCCTCTGCCAATTATTGGGTGGTGATTCTGAGACGCAGCCTGCGAAGAAATCCGGGCTATCTCTTCATCACATTCTGCTTCGATGCTTTCGTCCATCATCACTCTACAGCTTTAACCTGTCTAAAAACAGTAATAAAACTTTATTAGCTTTGGAATTCATTCTAAAGATGGGATGGGTAAAATTAGAGCAAAGCAGCAGGCCAGCAGGACTCCTAACAATATAATATAATACACTCGACTCACGAGCCCAGACACATTAGCAAGTATGTACATATGTACACCTGAAAATAGCCAATAGTTACTATATGAACTTACATATCAGATCAGACTACAGATAAAAACATATAAAGGATTTATGCGATTATGGCTTAGGAAGGGTCCTTGCGATTACTTAACTACTATTGAAGATCCACAAAGACAAATTGTGCCACAGTGGTCACAAACACCACCATTGTGTCTTCTGTCTCCTTAATTTAGTAAGTTGTGTCTGCAGTCCGCATCTACTTGTATCGTATGCAAGGATATTTCTTCTAATCAGTAATTCAATAACTGCCTAATTTTTATTATTTACGCAATAAACGCCCAAAATGAGTTTCATTGTAAATACCGGCACCCAATTAAAAATGGCTATTCATAGCTATATAGCAATACAAATTACAAGCGACTCTATGCAATTAATTTCATTAGAGAAGTTTAATCCGAAATCAAGTAATTCAAATAGGTAGCAATTTATAAATTCCCCTTCTTAAAAAATAAATCTCAGGGCCATAATCGTAGATTTACTTTACTGTTTCTACTAAATACTAACCAATAGTAAGTATTTGAAAATTGAAAACATCTTACGCAAATAGTGTGATAGTGGTATTCTAAAGAAAGGTGTTTTTGTAGAGAAAAGGATTGAAAAACGCGTGACTTCCCATGGGAAAGAGTATGACCTTCCATGCGTTCATTGCAATGCAGTGCAATCATTTGAATGATCAAGTGCAATTTGAACTAAACATTCCTCAACGCTATATACTATGCTCTAATATATATAAAAATGTAATAATACAGTAAAGATAGCAAGGATACTTATACTGTAGTTAGGGACTAACTACCTAAATGTATATAAATCTAGACACTTATCGTTAGCAGTTAGCACACACAGTCCAGTACACACATTTCTGTAGCATACTTTTGATGTTGTTTAAAACAGTTTGGGTTTAGATTTAGACTTAACAGAGGTACATAATATAGTTTCCATAGAATGCATATATTTAGAATGATAAAGCAAATGTGTTATATAAATCATACAGTATCTACTATGTATAATCTTCTATGTGGTTCACTATTATAATATAACCTCGTCGGTCTTATCACAGAAGAGGAATGAAATATTGTATTAGTATAATAATGTTGATGATAGATTTATATAAATGTTCCGCGGGATCTTTTATTGACCTTCCATTCCATTCCATTCCATACTAATAAAGATTATAATAATAATCGCTATATCATGTTTGAAGGGAATGTGATATACTATGTGCTAATGTACTATGAACTATATGTAATGGTAATGGTATGACATTAAAAACGACAAGGATAGCATTCAAGTGAGTCAACGAAAGGAGGAATGGAAATTTAATATTGTTAGTATAGAGATGCACATTTAGTAGAATGATATTATAATATGTATTTAGTATAATATAGTCTTCACTGTACAGTGAAGAGTAAACTGTACTTTACTTTTACTATAACACATAATAATGTAATATGGATATCTCGTGGAGTAGAGTTGGCTGAACTTTGAACTTGAAATAGTAGTAAGTAAATTTACCTGGTGACCGATACTTACAGACTCTGAGAACTTACAGCTAGCGGAACTTAGGGGCCGACGGGAATTACAGACTGTGTA
>JAQFYC010001290.1:0-36554 GCA_034694165.1 Tomocerus mixtus | reverse complement strand
AAGGGATTTTTGCCAAAATAAATCGGAAAATGTCCCTTATAGACCTGCAAAATTCTACTGCAGCAAATTCTCTAGTTGATCCTCCTGGTAATACGACACGATGCCATAGTAACGTTTACACTCCTTGATCGTATGTACCTAATATGTAATCGTATGATGTATACTATAGGTATTAGGTATATTGTGTGATTATGTAGCTCATTCATAAATGAAACAAAATGTTTACCTCTAGGCTAAATGAGGCTTTGAAAAAAAATCGGGATTGGGATTAGCTTACACTGCCACCTCACCTTCATACCCACTTAAGGGAAAACCGAGTTGGAATAATGTGTTTCGAAGAAAAGCACCTGGTGGAAGTGTTTAGCTACGAATTTGTATAATGGGTAATATTCATATTTTATGTAGTAATATTTTATAAGCATGCGGATTATTATTATCTATATTCCTTGGCATACACCTACAATATTTGCTTTGCGCACAAACATGGCCTAATATGACAGAGTAAGATGTTCCAAAGTCTCAAAATAAGGAAAATATTTCTCACTAAAATAAATCAAGATGATGGAGAGGGTCAAAAATGTTAGGCAATGAATCCTATAAAGGCACCTAGAGTTAGAGTTAAACCTATTATATATTAATACTAACTTATGTACCTGCCTATCAGTTTTTTAGAAAGTAACGTATTGTTGTGGACTGTGACTTTACTTGTGTGTGTGTGTACACTGCTAGTATGTATTTTATTTTTAGCTGTACTGCCAAACAAACGTAGGTGTAGGCTAATAATGTTATTACAGCTATTGTGTATTATGGATATTTATTTATTTATGTGCTGCAGTGTAACTCATCTATACTAGTATCTATGCATGGCATATGGTGCTAAACTAGAAAACTATGCTTTATGCTATAAAAAGGCATCTCATAATCTCGTCTCAAGTACATAAATATGCAGCTAATATATAATATATATTGCATATATGCACAGCGCCGAGAGCTACGACAAACCGCTTAATAGTATTGTAGTTCATTTTTTTGCATGAACCAAAATGTGTTATTTAATTATTTAATTACAATTACATTTCCGATTTTCCCAATAGCAGTAAAACTCACAGTTAATGAATAACTAAAAAATGCCTATAAAGTCTTTTCATCCATGAAAAATAAATTTTATCTATCAGAAATAGTGTTGTTAGCAGCATAATCATTTTTAAATGTACTTATGTATATGTTTAGTTTACAAATGATTTGAGCCATCATAACCACACATATTTCACTTTAAATCTAAGTAATGAAACGATTGTACTTGTACTTACTCTATTCTACATACCTATTGACCAGTTGGGTTTAAACTGTACTAGTTTGTTTTAAACCATGCTATAATATATATGTACCGAACCAGACTAGGTTGAATTGAACCATACTGATTATGATTGCTTATTTGGATTAAAAACTAGTGCGGTTTAAAACAAAATGACTTTCAATGTGAACTACAACAAATACCTACATACATGTATATAATAATTATGTAAATTGTTAAATTGTATGATAGTTAACTTGAAGAAGTACAAATTCATCTTCGTGCTAGCGTATTTTCTAGAGTTTGCACTCAGGGTGAAGCTTACAAAATGGCTTTAAAATATAATATATCCATTGTAAGTAAGTACAAATATATTGCATTGATTGAAAATGGTAGCGATTGTACTGTTTACGATTACTTTTGTGTAATACAGGATAAAGAATTCAGAGATTTGTTTTTAAGAGGTCATATATCGTTCACGGTGAGATTCCTACTTGTGCTTTTCGAACAAATTATTCTGATGATAATTTAATTAGATAAGTACATCCACAGGTAAATTAAGTAACTAGCTGCGGTACAAGATTTTATATCTTGAATAAATAGTAATTTTTTCGGAGAATATTCGCTTAATTCCTACTAACTGGTGCATGGGTGAGTATGTGGTCTTTGCTGCCTTAGCTTACGTAGCATTGTTCATGTTCATAGCATTGTACTGCCTTACATAGCGTAAAGTAAGAATTTTATTACTTGCAGTTAGCGAGTTTTCTTTCTTAGCAATTAGCTACCACCGCATATAAATGATAATGATTGGATAAGATTACGATTAGATTAAAAGCGATTCACAAGATTCACACAAAAGCTAAAGTATTGCTAGTTAGATTATTTAATTACTGAGACTTCGGACCTCGCTCTCAAGAAGCTTTCAACATTTTCGAATCCATCGTTATTCTTTGTAATGGTTATTGCGAAAATAAGGAAAACAATTTCAGATTGCGAATGGAGATGATTATGTTATAATACAGTATTGTAAATACAATAGAGAATCATGTATATTGCTATATAGTTCGTATATAAATGTAAATTATGTAGATGTTAGTAATGTAATGTAACCCCTGTAAAGGTAATCATCAAGCTCATCGAGTTGTATTCATTTATTCTATTTATTGGATTATATTATAGACTTCGTGAGAACAGTGAGCAAAGTGATATTATTAAGAGATGCAATAGCAAATTATTAGACGCTTGTAACCTTTATGGAAATGATATGTCTGTTGTTCTGTCCGTCCGGTTGCGGTGTAACTCAAAAACGATTTGAGTTATGACTTCTATATTTTCTGAATAGCCTATTTTGGGGGTAGTTCCTCCGTAGACACCATAGAATGAGGTAAGTCGGACCCACCCTCGGAGTTTTGACCCAGTCGTAATTTTAGCCAATTTTTTGAAATTACAACATAAATATATGGCAAATGAGATATCTTTAGAAAGTTTATGTTCTCAGAAATCCAACCATGTAACAACTTCATCGATCGGAAACGCTCCCTAAAAGTTAAGACTACGGCCACAAATTTTTCAATTGCGACATGTGGCAAATGAGGTATCGTTGGAAAGCTGTTGACATCAGGAATACAACTAAATACTAAATATGAATCAAAAATCCCAAACATGGGACAGCGTGCAATTTCATGAGAATTCAATCAACAGACCCCCTCGATGATCACCATGAGTATGATACACAATGCAATTAATTTTAAAGTAATTTGATACCACAAGCCAATTCTACACCAATTATTACGGTTTATTATAATGTTAATTTCGATTTCCCTATGAGTGATTTCCACTGATTATGATAATTTATAGTCTTTCTAGAAGTCATGTCAGTCAAATCAAAAATCTTATGTCATGTATCTTACTACAAACAGCAGTGTTGTTTCCTGTTCATCTTTATCCCATAAAACGAATACAGTATCATTTATGTAGTGTAATAAATATACGGTAAGTCAAGTCAAGGCTCTCCAGTGAATCCAGGAATCAGTTGAGCCCAACCACTTCAACATCCATTGAACCATATAAAACTAGTAGCAAATATGCGAAACTGGCTTATACATGTGATGTACATGCGACGTTTTATGTGGCATCGCGCATATGAAGCTCCTTCTTAAGGGGAAGCTCAATATATTATCATTATCATATCTCCAATCTCAACTGAGCTTGTTACCCGCCGGCCTTCCTCTGGACACCCGGCTGAATTCTGCCCTCTAATTACATCATATAGATAACCGCAGTTACGTAGTGGTTATACCTCTATTAGCTTATTTTTTTTTAGTTAGCCACAATTACCTAAATCTACTTTCAAAGAATAAACTATATATTTAATTATTGTGACTTTGGTTACAGCATTTATTTATTATTTATTAATTTATTTTTAAAGCATGCCCCAGAAACTTTTCGAAAGCAAAAATTATCTACTTTTATAGTCTGTTTAAAATCCAAAGCTGTATAGAATCACGAGAGCCGTGCGTGCTTTTTAAAGACATTTACTTCAGGCAGACCTTTAGCAGCTTCATTCATGTTGGGCTTTAACTACCAATACGTAATGTAATATGCTATAAGAGTCGACCAAAAAGTAGCTAATACATTATAACACTACATATAAAATAAATTGTAATCCTTTTATTCAAAATTGTTAACACAACCAAAAAGTGTTAGAAACTTTTTGCTTACACTGTACAAAGTTGTGTTGCATCATCTCATCCTCACATGCATAGTATAGTGTGTGTATAGTATACTACTACTATTTTATACACATCGCTATATTGTTCTATTGTATAAGTCGAGCAAGTTTAGTTGGCCAACTCGCTGCCTCCTCGTTGTTGGGTTGGAATTGGACTAGACTTGGTATTACACTAACACACACAGGCGTGCATCGTTCAATCAGTTTGCGTGCGCCGCGTCGAGTACATCGCCTGGATTCCTCTCTCTCCCTGTCTGACTTTCTTCATCCGAATTTCAGCCAAACATCAAAATAACTTGTTCGCAAAATTAGCGAGGCAAAAGTCTGCTCTGCTCAAATCCTTCCACAACTACAACTGTTATACCATTGCATCAGCTATACCACGTAACAGCATATAACCCCAAGAAACCCGGATTCAGATTCGGAAGCACCGTATTATAACCTACATTTTTCAGCACCAAATATAAACCTTCTTTCGGCCAGTTAGTTTCTTCATAATTCCACATTTAATTCCAAGATTACGAGACATCTTCTATTTCAAATCAGTATTTTCTTCCTGTTAGATCAATCCATTACACATTAAAAGTAAGTAAATGATTTACACTTTCAACTAAAAACTATGTCATATGTAAAGTAAATCATAAAATTAACTAATTGATTGTCCAAAAGGAGAAAAAATATTAGAATAAGCTGTAAAAATGGTGTAAAATTAATATGAAGGGTTCAAATATAATTATTGCATGTTTTTTGTAAATGGGGCACATATATTTTGGTTTATTTGTTAACGGATTTTATACGTTTTAGTATTCAGATTTAACTAACTTAATGTTGTGTTTATTTACTTGCCTCTCAGTTTTAGTCTAGTCTAGTTGGGTAAATTGAGCCTAGTATATAAATATGTTATTAATATTATGAGGTATAATAGTTAGCTATAGCTTTACACGAAGCTTGTACATTGTATCTTATACAAATACTTTAGCATTCTCCTTATCAATTTTATCATATTGAATATGCAAAAAGGATGTAATTGGAAATATTTTTGTTCCAGTTTACAAAAATGCCTGAAAACGCCCGAACCAATGGCTATGCCAGCCACAATGGTAATGGAAACGGAAATGGAGTAAACGCCCGCAGTTTTGCTGAAGCTAATTTGGCCAATGGGGAAACATTTTTGTTCACTTCCGAATCAGTTGGGGAAGGACATCCAGGTAAGTAGTACCTACATTGTCAATTATTAAACGCTTCGACCTGGTAGCATTGTAGCAGCTATACGACTATAGTATAGTAACCAAACATGTGTATTTAGGTAATTTGGTAGTTAATGTAGTATGCGGCCATATGAAATTCTAAACCAATTCTGTATTTCACTATTACAAATTTTTTGTACTTACAAAAATGCAACGTAAGTACATAAGCATATGTATCCGATATGGCATTTCGTAAAGGGAAATTATCTGCATGTATTTAATGTACAGAAAGTTTCAGGTTTCTTTTGTATGTCTTTAATTGATTCTTGTGTTTGGCCTTTTAGCATAAAATAAAGGCTATAATACCAATAATACGCTATAGTCCTTACATTGGAGTAGCTATCTGCTTATTTGACAAGCATTCATATGACCTGGCTCATCAAAACACACGGCCTCTGAATCATCTGTTTCCTTAAGTCTTGTTTGTATTAGTTTTATGTGATTGTAATCGGGCTTGATTCATTCTTTGTACTTTCTAAGTTGAGGTTAAAGTTAAAAACTTCCTTGCCGTACATGGCTTTTTTAAAAGTCTGGAGGGTATTAAAAATCTCAATACATTTTCTGTCTCACTGTCTTAAAATAGATAGCAGTAATTTCTTTACTGACTGGAGGCTATTTCTGATTTATATTCTACTTGTATGGCCTTTTTAGTTTAGTTTTGACAGATAAAATATAAACATTATTCATTCAGAACAGTATTTCAAGATAATAAATACGCTTATTTATGCCTACATGATTTTCTATAGGTCGTTTCCGATATTTTATTAAGCAAGCGTGTGTACATTCTTATTCTATCTATTCATAGATTTCTTTCTTGCTACCTTGTCTTCTCCATTCATCACATTGTTCCATTTTGTTACGCAGAAAATAAATGAGAATGAGATAGAATAATATACTTGAAGTTTGAACAGGATACATTGTATAGGATGTTTGTATTTCAAGGATGATGCATGTAGAAATAGAATACTGGATTAGGTTGGTGACAGCTCAATAAGTATGTTAAAGGTGATAATAACAATGTAGTCAAACTTTCTGCTATGTCGTAATGTTCTCTTTGTTGTTCTGTCATTGTAATTTTATTTCCAATGAAATTCGCCATAAAGTAAAAGCAAACATGTTGAAATATGAAGGCATTAGGATTGTTTAAAGTTAAAATGTTGACGTGCATAATTTTTGGAATAATTGTATTTACCTATGTACGGACATTTTTACAAGTTTTAGCTCATTCTTATTTGTTTACGTACGGACGGACAATTACATGCAATTGGTTGAAACCAGAGATTATGATGCTCTACTAGCTAACTTTATGCCATTGCATGGATGTTGTATTGTAGTATTGTAGTCTACTAGCTGTGTCAGTATGTAAGTAGTAGTCTGTCTGAGTATATAGACATAGAGTGATAAGATAGTATGAAATTAAACTACATAACTCAGTTACTACTACGCAATAATTGTCGTACTGGCATTCACTAACAACTCTCATTATTACGTACGGCTTAAATGGCGACTTCACGAATCGCGAGAATCGCGACTAACTTCAATGTTTCCACTAATAAAAGCGGTTGACTCCAATACACGTGGTGGCCTGAATGAGGAAAGGGGTATTACATGGGATGAGATAGCCACTGCAGTGACAGTGCACTGTTGCTTTTACTTCGGTTGTACACCTAGGCTGTATTAGTTTACAGATTTTTACTCTACCTAGTTTTCAATTGGACACACGGAATTAACTCGCTTTGTTATGTTTATTATGGATAATTAATTTTATTATTACCCTCACTATTACCCTGTATTTCAAACATATTTATAAATTATTTATAAATAATATAACGTCTGTTAGCTTAGCGCAATGTGTATTGTATCGTATCTTGTATTTTTCTTTGGCTATGGACAATTTTCTGCATTGGTCGACGTGACATGTCGTTGTTAAGCTTTAGGTGAAGGCTCCCTTCCTTGGACCTTAACACCTCTATATTCTATAGTAAAGGGTAAAGCTACTTTATCTTAACTTAAATGTACCAACAATGGCCGTCACAAGACGCAACGTAACATTAATGCAGAAATTATACGATATATTTATGTGCACTTTTTCCATCCTAATTTTGAAGGAGAAGGTTATACCCTTTTGTTTGGTGTTGGCCTGTTAGTTATAATATATGTGTGTTAAGTTTCTATTTAATTTTAATCTGTCGGCTTTAGAAGAGGATTGAATGATTGCATAACAAAACATTCATATCGAAGTTTAGTATTCAAAACATGGTCATTGCTTAATATTCGCTATTACTATTACTGACTATTAGTCACCGTTATCTCTAAAGTATCGCCCTAATTAATGTTATCAAAATGCACATAAGTAGAAGTAAGATAAAGGCACTAAGGTATACATGTATGCGAGCAAATAATTGGTAAATAGAAAAGGTTAGCTTTGCTTTCATTTTTCCTAGGGAAGGTCGACAGGGGAAATTTTAATATGCTTTTACTAAATTTTCCCAAGCACCACCGTATTTTGTTTGGTAGTTAATAATTAATAAAAAATTACGTGTAGGTAGATGCTTGTTGTGTTATCTATTTACTTTACTTGCCTTCAAGTATCATATTATTCAAAATATGAATTGCACAAATACAGTATACAGACAAATTGATACAAATACAAATCTGTATATAGGTATAGCTATAAGTAATTCAATTGCGTGTACAAGAAAATCAATTCATTCAATGTATTCTATAATGGCTTCAGTATAGAGTCATAGAGCTAGCTAGTAGCAAAAATATTTATATATTGCAAAATGTTAATAATGTGTACTACAGTACTACTATTATTCTGTTTTGAATAATTAATAATGCATGCTATTTTAATACAGTTCAAAAGGTTAAGTGAAGGTGTCCGGTAATCTCATTACTCATTGTTTATGTAGTATAGTATTGTGGAATAGTGTCTGATCCTGATCATGAGTGATCATAGCTCTCGTAGTTTCTTTATCGTGGACAGTTGCAATTTGCAATTGGCATAAATGTTTAAGCGTTCCACCTTTGCATCATCCAACATCATTCGATTAAAGGTCGAAAGTCAATCGAGGTTAGTTTGGGTTCATAAGGAGTTTTAAGATGTCGTCCGACAATTGTTTGAATGTAGCAATGACCACAAGTGACGTACGTGGTGCATACCAACATACCTAATTAAAATAATTCATGTACATCTTCCTTAAGGTGAATTTCATAGCATAGGCATAGAATAGAGATGAATAGTTATGGAGGAAATATGTTCAGATTCGTGAGATAATCAGGTCAGGTTGGTCTATAGTTAATAGTTTTCCGTTTTCCTTATTGGAAATAAAAGAAATATAGCCAGGCCAGGGATGTACAATAGGACGGATAATGATATATTTATGATGTGCCTATAAGTCATGTGCTTTAACCTATTGCATTGCATCTGTAACCTGTAGTAAAATTTATATGGCCACTATGTTAATGTTTATATTACATTACATAATAGTTTATTGCAATAGCCGGGAATTTTTTGTTCACCTAGATAAATGGTTTATATATCTCGGAAATTGCTGCAGCATCAGCAAAGCTTTCTTACAAGACTTCAAGATTCTCACAATTTTTTGTTCGTCTTGAGCATATGCAAAAGTTGTCTAACTTCTTTTACTTATTATGTATGTAGTTTAGTTGTAGATTCAGTTGTTTGGTTTTTACTTTTTACCCTAGCTTTCCAGTAATTCTGCAACTGGCCGATTTACAACGTTACAAAACTTAACTGTTATTACACGGTGCCACTGCACTGCACTACTGCCATGTCAATATGTTGGTGCATAGAATAGCTGAATATTAAAGTAAAACTTGCTGTGTATTCATATTTGAATACAAAAATCCTAAACTAAACATAAACTAAGCAATATGATATTGCATTGATAGAATATTATTAGCTAAGTACTTTATGTAATGGGTATGTATTTTTTCAATTTATGGAGTGAGAAAGATATAATTTAACTTAATAAATAAAAGTACAAAAATAATTGAGGAAAAATATGAGCATTTCCTCATCTTTTTCATTGGGTGAAGGTGAAGGGAGAATGCTAGAAAATTTCTCTAGATTTAATCATGTGAATTAATCAGAGATTTAATCCTTTGTACTCGAAACATCTAGATCATCATAGATCATTCATTTCAGCTTACACATTCATTTATTCCTTGCTTATTATGATTGCATTACTAATCCAATTTGCCCTTTTGACAGTCATTCATTGTATATCGTGAATTATTGCTTCCTCAAAAATTCCGTTATTTAATTGATATCTGTATAGATGTTTTATGAGTTCGCCCAGTTCAGTTCATTTTTATTATTAGGTACTATTTCCTTTGCTTTCATACTTATTATAGGTACTTTCTGAACTTTGGTCATGAATTTTAAATAAATAAAAGATATAAATACAATACAATTATTCTATCAAAGCTGAACGGAAGTTGATGTGCAAAGTGCATAATGTACATTACATAATATATGGTTTCTTTTCGAGATAATTGATTGAATTGAGTAAATATTAGCTTAGAATTAAGTATCATTAAAAGAACCAAGTTATTTTTGAATGTAAATCAAAGATTGCATCATTTTTATGACTGGAAAGTTATTTGGCAAGGGGAACAAGAGATGATAATATGTTGATATGTATGTTAATTTTAAATTGAATCGTAGTAAGTCAGTTTAGCAATATGTTATGATAGTATTAAAAAGATAAAATGAGATAATTGGCATTGTGTAATCGGTTCCATTGCTACTTAAATAACCTTGCTATTTTTTCACAATACTTAAGAAACTGTCCCGTTAAATGGAACAATATTAATAGGTAGTAGTCGTATTGGCATGTACACGTATGTCGTATATATGGTATATTAACAATTCCAAAGTTCAATACTTGGCTTAATAAACCGTCCGTATACGTTAGCTACTCAGTAGCATGCTCATTAGAAGTTTAATAAGTTCATGACTTAATATTATGCTCGTTCACCTATGTATTAAAAATGCAGGTCAAAGGTTATCGCAGTTAATTTAAGACTGTAATAACATTTAAACTACACACACACTATACATGACATAGCAAGATTACGGCGTGCTTGCAACATAGTTTCAATCAATGCATGCGATTCGTATCGGCAGTCTTTTGTCGATTAAAACGAACACCTGCTAATTTAGCTACTGAAGGGAGATGATCTATTTTTATTTGTATTGATTTTGAATATGTATTTCAAAAACAGATATTAAGTATGTTGATTTTAAATATTGAGAAAAGCTGAAAATATTCTATGTATATTACAAGAAAATGGAAAGTTTTGTTTTGTTTAGTAGAAATGCGCAATGCATTCTATGTTTACAAACATAGCTAGGCAAAATTATTGCTACCTAAATGTTAGTAGAGGAGGCATATGTATAATAGGTATACTTGGGGAAAGTTGTTCTAATTGGTAACAATAAGGAGAGGAGAAACTTCCATTGCATTGTTTAGCAATATATAATGAACTTTCCCGTACCATTGTTGAGAACAGGCTGTACACTGTACATCAGACAAATTATTAATGATTAATGACTTACAATAAATATAAATATGTAATGGATCAAATTAGCGTTTTAGGAATCTTTCAAGCAAAATTATCTAATCTGATCTGATGTAATTCATTAATGCTTGTCTTGTCTGTCATTATCGATGATACTATACGTATTTAACATATCCATTTCAAATGTAATTCATTTGATCTAATCTTTAATTTTTTATGCAATGTGATTCAATGTCTTTAAAAAGTAGTGCGTATGTAACAAACAGCTATATTGATACCACTTTTCTTAGTTGCTATCAGTAGTAATTCATTTATATTGAAACAAAATATAAGTATTTAGTATACCATGCATGCATATCAGTATAAGTACACTTGCCACTATTTAATTAAATGTAAATCATGTAATAAGTGTATATGTATACAGCTTCATAATTTGTTAATTAATTACTATAAAGAAGAATTAGTTAGTGAGGGAGGAGTAGGAATAGTGGGTAAAGGCATACACAATTCTATGCATTTGTAAAACAATGTGAAAATCAAAATCAATCCAATAATGTGCAATTAAGATATGTAACATAGATAAAGAAACAACGAACTTTCTCTTCCCACAACCTCGAGACAAGACAATGCGTAGTTGGCAAAACAAGCTTTAGATTCATTTTTCTAAAAGTTCGTCATATATCAGTGACAATAATGACAATGTCATGTCAGCTTTCAGTACATCTGTTTGCTGTCATGAGAAGTAAGTAATTAAAAATCGACGAATGCATTATAATTGATACTAATACAATTTCATACTTCCAGCAGATATTATTTGTAGACAGTTGTCTAACTGAGTAAATATAGAGTTGTTGTAAAACAGACGTCAGACATGAATGTATGTATTAAATTAATAGAGGCAATAAAATAATGATGAGTTAAATGAAGGAAGTAATGTCTCAGACAGTAAGTGTTAAATGAGTAATTTGAGATCGTACGCTATAATGCGTTTGTATAAAAGTAGTACCTTGGTACAATGCTACCAGTTCCATAGTTCCATTCCATCCTCCATGCCTCCATGTCATCAAAAGCTATTAATAAGCTAAGCTTAAGCTCTAATACTAATGAATGCAACTTGATGCTTATTTTTACAGATAAGATGTGCGATCAGATCAGCGACGCAATTCTTGACGCTCATTTGAAACAAGACCCAGACGCCAAAGTTGCATGTGGTAAGCTCAATTTTAATGTTTCCGCACAAGAGTACAGTATTTTTACAGTAAACTTGCATTAAGTTGTTCAACTGAATCAATGAGCATTCAATGCAGTCTTTGTGATTTGAACGGGAAATGAAGGACACTCCCATCATTCACAATTTTACATGATATGATATGTTCCACAATAAAACTTTATTTGCAGTCAGAAAGATGTTTAATTTAATGTGGTATTCTGTACGTCAACGTGTGATTTGATATTAATGGACTTGCTTTATTACAGAAACTGTGACTAAGACAGGCATGGTGCTGATTTGCGGCGAAATCACCTCCAAGGCCAACGTTGACTATCAAACTGTGGTTCGGAATACAGTGAAGCACATTGGATACGATGACTCGTCCAAGGGTAAGTTGGATTTTTAGGCATTTAACATGCTACGACGTACTTATGGGATAGTTTGCTATAAAGTTATTCTGAATGCATGGAGCTACTTAAGTTTAGGTAAACAATGCAATTAATGTTTAAAATGTTCGATGGGAGCGTTTACGTAAATGCTGTATTGCATTGATTGGTTTACGTATCATGTGCTTTTATTTTATGTAAATACTTGGAAAATGTTTAAAGGGAATTACGGGGAAAGCTTTGATACTGGATTGGGTAGCTTCGTGATAAATGTTAGAAGTAAATAATTATTATGTTGAATGTGTACGTGATTGTGATATGGACGCATAAGTGAGCCACTTAGAGAAATAAATGTGCTGATTTGCTGATTGAGATTGAATTGTTGAAGCGTTGAAACATAATCTAAATCTGAAATGGTTCTAGGTTATTCTATCAATATTCAATGATAAAATGTTGATAAAGAGCAAAGTAATACAATGTTGTGGTTCTTGGTTGGTGTTGCTGGTCTTATTTATCTAGTTAGTTTAAAGGTGAAATCGGAATCATGCTTAAAGTGTTGGCTGGCATGGCTGGCTGGTATTATGCTCTTATTTGCGCTATGGTTAGAATATTAGCGATGGGAATTGGGATTGGGTTTTGCTTTGCGAAGCTCAATGTTCGGGTCTATGAGAAAGTAACTTCTGAAATAGCATGTCTGACCTTGAGATAGGTATTCAATTCACTGGCAAGATTAATTGGGAAAGCCAGTATGGAACAGGTGTGTTTTTTAAACTTGTTTTTATGTGTGCATTGACGTCTACAGTTTTTGCATGACATGAAGATGATAGTGATATTGTAAGGTATATCATATCAGCTTCTATGTTAAATAAATACACGTTTAAATCATCCAAAGTTAGCCAAACCGAAACCACACTACACTACTGACTTATTCTCCTCAATCTGCAATGTTTGTAATCATACTATTATTATTATTTATCATTCGTTCGTGATGATAATGGAATTTGAAGTAAAGCAGCCTCCCTCACACTGACAACATAACCTTTTTATTGACATCCAGAACAGACCTATTATTAGTTAGCTAGTAGGTAAATATAAAAGTAATTCAAGCTGAACCTATGTACTTACAAACTTACATATTATTTGTAATGCCCTTGAAATGCAGGAGTAGAACGACTAGTTGTTAGATAGAGAAGGCTTTTATTGCTTTAGTATTTAGTTCTAGTACTATTAGTGCAATTTTTTACCTTATATAGTTCATTTCTGAATAGAGCAGATTAGTTATTCAGATAGGAGATGCTAAGTATTTCAGAAAGTTGCAACAATGCTATGTAATCATTTTTTGTTTCACATACTATTCCACATCACCAACCATCCTTTATCCACAACCTGTTCTGTTGGAATGCTTTATCAACATTTTAAAGCTTATACTCAAATCGCATTGTTTACAAAGAAATCCAAAGGTTCCTAATCAGTTTTTGCATCTATAATCCCGTGGTGTGCAGATATGCGTATATTTCATTATGATACATGTAAGTAAAATGAATATGAAAGGGTTTAGATACCTATAGGCAATAGTAATAGTAGGTAATCGGTGATTGCAATTACTAAGTAGAGAAGTTCTAGAACTTCTCACTAAAGTACTACGACGCAAATACTAATTGAGACCGAGTACCACCTCCATTTTTTATGAGTTTAATGCGAGTTCTAAAAATTCTAAGTTTAGATTGAACTTAGACTTATAAATACAGCGAGCATGGCTATGTAGAAGGGTGTAGGGTTTCAAGTGCTGATTTCCTCTAAAAGATAATGAATATGATTATGATTACAAATAAAATGTTACATTAAAATTTGCAATGCAACTGGTTTACTTGATTCTAAGCAATATGGACGCTTGCTGAATGCTGGGGAAAATTAGACACGCTATAATAGTAATAATAAGGAATGAGGAAATATAAATGCTAATGCACTGAGGCAATTAAATTGATTATTTTCATATACCTAATTAGGGTATGACTATAAGACCTGCAATTTACTGCTAGCCGTTGAGCAACAGTCTCCTGATATTGCCAATGGGGTCCATGTTGACCGAGATGACGAAGATGTTGGGGCTGGTGACCAGGTGGCCACATTTATCTTTAACATAATTAAGAAAATCCTAGCACATAATGAATATCCTTAAAATAAGCATTCAGCAACCTGTTCTGTATAATAAAGTTTTTAAATTATAAAAATGTATCCAATTACTAAACTACTACTGTGCGTAGTGTAAGTATGTTATTTATGTTTTGACTTTTACAGAATACATTATTATTCAAAGAATACTATACAATAAAATGGTGGTACTGGTTAGATTGTAAGCAGCAACGGAAAATAATTGCCAAAAAAGGGGGACGCAGACGATAGAGAATGTTATGTAATAATTACAGACGCTATGGTATGGTAAAACAAAGCACAAACAAGTAGATAATAAGACGTGATGAGATAATTTATGGGTAGAAGATGAGTTTTGTAATAACAGGAAATTGCACAAGTTGTTGTGTACTAATGCAAAGGTGTGTGAATGAATTAACTAACAAATATAAAGATAAGTAGCCCAATGTTTATGCTTAATACATGATTTAGTATTTCGAAAGAAACTGTAATTTAATGTTTGGTATAGGATTTGATAGTAAAACTTGCAATATTTTGATGGCACTGGAGCAACAAAGTCCCGATATAGCCGCTGGGGTCCATGTTGACAGGGATCCGGACGATGTAGGCGCTGGTGATCAGGTCAGGGTTCAAGCAAATCTTCGTAATTCATATATATTAAATAGTACTACGTAACTACGCACATTTATTTTTATTTTGTAATCGTATTGTACATGTGGTTGTTTGAATCACATATGAAATGTGGAACATTGCAAAATTATCGAATGATTATGTATTGGGCATGTTTGGCTGTAGTGTACTCACTCCGTCATTTTATTTTAATTGATCTGTCCGATTCTGTTTTCAACAATGTATGTCTATGCATTTATTCTATGAAGACTTTCTATACTGCATACTGAACTATGCTGTTAAACTGTTCTATATATACTTTCTCTTTAGTAGTATCATTTTATTGATTAACCTCTTGTTATACTTTACATTACTAATATAATTTTAGTTAGTTTACAATTAAAATTAAAATTACTCTTTGCTTCTATATTTATGAACGTATGCAATTGGTATGTTTAATATTTAATGTACAATATCTCACAATTCATTAGTTTAGTTAGTTAAGACTAGATAACTTTTTATGTTAAATTTTTTCTTTCCCGTCGTATGACTGTAATCTTTCCATGTAATAATTATTGTAAACATATTATTGCAAATCTCCATAATTTTTGTTCTTAGTGTATCTATAGAATTTGCTAAACTAATGTTTTGTGGGTAGATTTTAGACTTCTCTAGCTAAGTACTACGTTACATTACATAAGTAAATATATTATTTTCCATTAATTTAACCACTTATAATTATTGCTAAGAGCTGGTATATGGTAAGCAAGCATTAAGTTGTTTATGCACGATGTAAAGTTATCGCTGCAGTTGAAGCTATCGTATCTTCTACGTAATGCCACGTTCGTCACATTATTGTTATGTATATTATTTGCCGTTTTGCTACAAAATGTTTGCAACCTATTTTGTAAACACTATTTACAAATATTAAGATATCAAAGTCCACATGGACTCTTGATTTTAATTTTAAAGATTAGTTTTGGTTGCTGGTTGCTCTTTGGTGGTATTTGTTTAATGTGTTTCAGAGTATATAATTACATGTACTTACATCTTGTATAATGTTTTACACTAGGGAATCATGTTTGGTTACGCTACTGATGAAACCGATGAATTCATGCCACTCACTGTGGTTCTTGCTCACAAATTGAATCAAAAATTGGCTGAGTTGCGACGTGATGGAACATTCTGGTGGGCACGTCCAGACACAAAAACTCAGGTATACATGTTTACAATAATATTATGTATTTATGCTCTAATTTTCATAAAAAATAAATTAATAATTTGTTTATTTTTGTAGGTTACTTGTGAGTACTACTTTGATAGCGGCGCCTGTGTTCCAGTCAGAGTTCATTCTGTGGTTGTTAGCACCCAGCACTCGGAGAAAATCCCCCTGGAGCAACTTCGCCAAGAAGTGATAGAGAAAGTAATCAATACTGTGATTCCAGCCAAATACTTAGATGAAAGTACTGTTTACCACATTAATCCATGCGGAAACTTCATTATCGGAGGACCTATGGTATTGAATCAAATAATAATGCAAAAATTATGATGTTACATGCGGCAGGAAAACTAAAGTCTATTTTCTATAAAGGGTGATGCTGGTCTAACCGGAAGGAAGATTATTGTCGACACTTACGGCGGATGGGGTGCTCACGGAGGTGGTGCTTTCTCGGGCAAGGACTTCACCAAGGTGGACAGATCTGCAGCTTATGCTGCAAGATGGGTCGCCAAATCTTTGGTCAGCGCTGGTCTATGCAGAAGGTGCTTGGTGCAGGTTTCTTATGCCATCGGGGTAGCCGAACCTGTGTCTATAACTGTTTTTGACTATGGCACGTCTTCCCGCACCCAGCAAGAGCTTTTAGATATCGTCAAAAAGAATTTCGATCTACGACCCGGAAAGATTGTTAGGTAAGTTATTTGAGACTTGTAGCTTCTTTTAAAATGTCTGGATACTTTGTAAAACTGGAACCTATGAAGAGATTGATAACTGACTGTATTAATTTTCTAGGGATTTGGATCTACGTAAGCCAATTTATCAGCAAACCAGCGCCTATGGACATTTCGGTCGTGACATTTTCTCCTGGGAAAAACCAAAGGACCTAATCTTTTGATTTTTATTCCTGTTTTTGACGTTTTACATTAATTCAATTATTAATCCCATTAAGCTTGCCGAATTTCCACGTATTAAATTCAGCAGTTATCGCCTCTCTCCCGTTCCCGTTACGAAAAAGTTATTAGGAATAATCAGTGGATTAGACAACCAGAAGCAGTTATATGCAGACAACAAAAGGAATAAAAATTACACTAGCAGTCTAAAGATTATCAAAGGTTTTGCCTGTTACTGTTACCTACTAGGTTTAGTTGTAAATTATAAAATAAGTATTGTGATTTTTGCATTATTCGTCTGCAGTGGTGGACAGACAAAAACTTTAAAATGTATTTACATCTATCTGTTGCAAATTCTGACGCTTTCAAATTGGAATAGATATTATGTAGGCTATTATTATATATTTTACGAAGGCCGCAGTCAAGTTATGTGGCATTGTCCACGACGAATAATTAATAAACAGTGGTTCCTGGTATCATAGCGGATGTAATTAAGTCAGCTGTATTAAAATATCGTTTCTACCTACAGCTGGCTTTTATTTCGAGTTATGTAACTGTCAAACAAATTGAAAGTGTTCTAATTTTTTCAACAGTTGAACAGACATGAGTGGCAAACTCTAGTTTTGTACAAGTAGATGATTAATCAACAATTTTTATACTGCCTTCTATTTGTATTTTATCATACTGTACCGCATGGATCAATGTCAATGTCAGTTAATCAACAGGTTTCCAAACCCCCATGACATGAGATATTATGTATTTAGCCAATGAATCCAGGACTGCTGAATTTATTGTTACTCTGAGTAATGTGAGTTAGTTGTTACAAAATCACGGCTCGTAAGAATTGGAATAATATTGTAAACCTCTATGTTTTCTTAAGTTACTTTCTTAAATTCTTATAATATACACACATAATAATAAACATCTCTGTAATTCTTAATGTCTAATCGGCAACTGTTTACGTAGAACGACGACCCAATGTGATTAATCTAACTCTGTCTCTATCTAATCTTTATCTCTACTAATATCTCTTTTAATGAGTATCATGTAAAAATAACCAAAGCAGTTGTCTAGAGTAGTAAGATATGATAACAAATAACAAATAACAAATTACAAATATTAAGTTACTGTGCTGCTGGCTGTAATCTCTTTATAACTGCCCTAGTGGCAATCCGAAGTAGTGTGAGTCGTTTATGAATGACACATACTTAATCATAAGTAATTAAGCATGCACAAAACCTGCTACTGCGTTTCTTTTGAAAAGTCCTGGAAATGGTTGCTGCTGCAGCTAGTGGTTACAAAATATAAGTAGTTAATTGTGAAGTGGAGTGGATCAACAAGTTAATAACATATTGCCAGTTGAAAATACATACATTCGCCTAATAGTGTGCTTCGAAATTGTACATGATGTAAAGAGCGATCGCAACAAATGTCGAAAATATTGATGAACTTGAACTACGTAATGAAATAATGAGCGTATGCTATGGTAATACGTAATCATTCGATGATTTCAACTACAAGTATCCCTACGCTGGCACAAAAATGAATAATTGTATATATAAACTATATTAAACTTATAGAAATATCGTATTACACTACACAATGAGTATAAAAACTCGGGTACTAAATATAGTGGAATAATATTATGTAATGTTAAATAATGGTATATTACTAATTACCATGTAAAAGTAGAGCACATAAGCTTGAGAGGTATAGCCAATCCACCTTCAATTTCAATTACATAGTTTATTTATTGCCTAGAATCTGCTGAATTGTGAGCTGTACTTTTCAGTGTATATCCAAATAGTCAAGTGGCAATGGCAATGCTGTCGGAAAACTTATGCGTTATACATTTATCATAATTCATAAATTCATGTTTAAGATTTTAAATATTACCTAATAATTATTATAAGCACTTCTATTCACCTAAGTAAATTAGGGAAGTTCATGTTTTTGGGGTGTAAGGTTTATAGCTAATTACTAAAATCTCTTCTCGTAGTAGGGCATGGTGTACTACACATTAAGACTTTTAAATGTAATAATTCTAAAGAGATTTATAACAATTAAGCAATCCATTTGCAGCAATTAGGGGGCATTCTATCTTGAACCATAATAATATTGTATGCTTCTTTTTGGCCAACATTTTAGATGTTCGGCTTAATTAGATGAGTCTATTATGGATGTGGAAAGTCAAATTAAAATTTTAGTTATAGAGAATTTGAATATGTAACTATAACTATAGACATATAGATATCCTATTATAAAACTTTGTGCTGTAAATATAAATGAAGCTGTCAAATAAAACAATATTGAGTGTGGAATGTAAAATACATTAATCATTTTTAATTCAATGGTTCAAGGTTATTGGCACTAAATTAGTCAGGAAGTAAACTTATGGATAACTATTGCAACACTGCGAGCAATATAATTCAAATTAATTCTTTAAATAAAATACAAGTACGTTTAAAATGTAATTTGTAAGATTTCTAAGCTAAAGTAGTGGATTTTACAATGCAGATAGTCAATCTATTAGAATTTGCTCTTTATTAGTGGTGTGGTGTGGCGTATATTGATGTCTATATGCATGAGATTAGTGTAGTGTACTATGGTTATTAAACAGTAATTCCCCTAGTTTTCAAAATAAAATGGGTGTTGGTTCCTTATTCCTTAGTAAAAATATCCTGCAATATCAATGTGGTTATGCATGTGGCATTGATGTATAATAGATTCTAATATTCTAATAAAAACTACCAGTGAACACATTTTGTTTATGAATATTTTTGCATACGCCTATTCAACTTAGTTTATGATTATTATGACACAATTCAGAAATTCATATTTAACTGTTCAGAAATTATCAAAGTTCGTCTAATACTAGTGTATTAATTTATTTATTGAACGAAGAAGAAGGAAAACGTTAGTTAAGCGCTACCATGAAATACTGAACATGGTCTGCTCACAATACAAATAAAAGAATTAGCATCCGTATTTCAGTTAAGAGGTTACAATTTTGTATAACATAAACTAGTACATTGTAACAAAAGTATAATAAGTCGTATAGTAATAAAGGTAGCTTCTTTAAATGGGCTTGATTTTAAAATGCAGACCAATCAAAGAGAAAACAAGGCATTTTAAGTCTTGCACCAAGTAGTAAAAACAACGTAGGCCCTCCGGATCTTTCGAATTGTTAACATCCACTAATGATCCAATTTTAGATGTTGTGAAGGAAATGTGCTCCTCTCCGTTTACGATTTCAAGTTCTTGACGTCCTACACGATCCGGTACCGGCCAGGATGAATCATCTTCCTAATAACGCAAAATTGGCATAGTCTTTAGTATATTTCGTTGCATTTTTAAATAGTTGTAACGTTTCATACATTACGCAATAAATAATGAGACAACTTATGAAACAAAAAACATGACGTACCTTCATTATATCTGAGTCTTCCACAACACGCCGTAACTCATTTACAACTGCCATCGACACATAAACTTCCTTTCGGATCATGGTATCATTTTTATAATTGGAGTTGTTTGCATATCGAAGCTTGCCATCCGGACGAAACTCGAATTCCAAAAATTCGTGGCCAAACTTCCCTTTGTGACCAACGTAGTAACGAAGGTAAAAATCCCGTGACGAATCAAAATTCAAAGCCCTGTTAGAACAAAAATCAAAAAAAAAAATTTAGTTTCAGTGCTGGCAGTAATATTGTATGTGTATAAATATGAATGAACATATCATCTAGTATTTAATATTCAATTTAATTATTTAGTAATTTGCGTTACATTTTTATGAAGTCTTGAGGACGACAGTAGTAACGGGCTCAAAAAATTGGGAAAAAGCCGGCTGCAGTCTGTAGTAGTTTAAATTCTGAAAATCAGAAATATTAGTTAGTTATTTGTGTACTTATAATACACAAATTTTGATACATAAAAATTATACTTTTGTAATTGATTATTATACTTACCTTGGCTTGCTATTTAGTATTTTAAAAGTTAGAGATTTTTATTGAAATTCTTAGAATTAGACAGAAATCGGTTTCGTGCCTGCGATTGTGATGATGCTTTTGTATGAATTCATAAAGCTGCGGCTTTAGCTCACTTACGCACTCGTCTGAGAGATGGAACTCTATTCCCGCAAATGTAGCTGCTATTCCTCCCGCGTAAATAAATATTTGCTATATATATGTAAGGATTTTATATGTGGATTTTGTGGATGGGGGATGAATTTTCGTTTTTATGTATTAAAAACAATAGTAATTAATTTCATTCAATCATGAATAAAACATAGTGCCCACAATAAAATGACCTGCTTAATTTGTATATGTTATTATTTCTTAGTCAATAAATATATACAATTGGATTAATTATTAAGCAAAAATTAATTTCCAAATCTTTTCATAATCCATTTCTTTATCCGTTTTGAAAACCTTTTATAGCTGATGTTTCCATTTCCAGTATCCAATGAACATAAATTGTATACCTATAATAATATAATTATGCTATGACTATACCTTGAATGCATTCATGTAGGCGTTCCGTCTGTATTTTATAAATGTTTCTCCATCTTAGCATGTAAAAATATTGTGTTTTATATAGGTATATATCAGAATTGCCGATTTTAAAACATATGCAGTGCCTTGTATCAATCTGCATATCGGTATATTTATATTTAGTAATTTCTTGCTCATATATAACAATTAATAAAAATTATGTTGTACATTGACTTTTATGTCATTTGAGCTAGGATTATTTGAAGGTGATATTGTACAATATTGTAGTACAATTAAAGCTTACGCATTTATTATGTGTATCATTTACCCAGCTTTCCTAACCTATACGTAAAATTATAAGTAGCTTTCACTTTGTACTTCCTTTCAAAATTTTAACTTGGGGAAATTTAATACCTGAAACCAGTAAATGCCATCAAAGGCGAATGCAATATAATATGCATGTATAATTTTTGCATGCACACCATTTCTGAACTATCCATCCGTATATTATTCTATGGCTCTTAGCTACTCTTCATGTGCATAGTTTTGTTCGTTAATCATTTAGGCTAATTAATATGAATGAGGGAATGATGATATAAGTAGGTAAGTTTTCTATGATACGGAATGCCCCAAGTTGTTCCAAAATTGATATTGTTATAAGGAAAAGTTGTAGTACTTAGCATTTTCGTCTTTATTCACTCCGGAATATGTATGTTATTTTGTAATTTTGCAATAAATAAATGTAATATGTATTAGGTGCACAGATTATAAAGAAATGTTTGCAGTTATTCCCGAGCATCTTGATGGTACACTAATTTCTAGCATATACATTTTTTTTAAAAATTAATTACCAATAAGTTTTCATAGTTCCTGTATCAGTAAATATGTCTGTTAATAATAAATACGTACTTAAAAGGAAATTATCTTTCTTGCTAATTATTGATTTAATTAACAAGTTATTTATTTGTATATATAATAATTAATTACTTGCATCTTTATAAGTGTGTTACGTATCAACACATTTATTTTATGGTAATTAGGTTTATCTAAATGTTGAATAATCTTAAGTATATAAATACTTAAGATATTTTGTACAGTGAATGTGTGCTATAGGTAATGTAAGTAAATCTTTGAAAATTAGTTATACTACTTATAGGTATTTAAAAATGAGTTGTACTTTCGGGTCGGTCGGAATACCTATTTAAGAGAGCATGTACATACATCTGCATCTATACATCATCTATATAGATACAGATGTGGTGTGTTATATGTGCATATAAATATATTGTAGTACATACTACATACTACACAATACACATGCTACATGGCATGAATGTTTGTGTTGTGTATTTGTTTACGTTCTATCTCTATACGCTCTTTCCCTCGTACCCTGAAGTGAAAATGAACTTGTTACAGATATCTGCAACTAACGGATATATCTGTTTATCTACATTATGTAGTATGCAGAATTGTGCCGCATGTGCCGACGACCGCATTTGACCATCGGAATCCGAACAATCCGAAGTACACATAGACAACTACATACATACAGCCAATAGTTGGGTTGACAGTTCTTTCTTTCAGTTCTTGTTCTGTACTATCTCTTGCAGTCTACTCTAAGTATTCTAGTAGTACCTAAGGAAGAAATACGATAAGACGGTAATGACATTTAACACATTTTATTATTGCGGAAACTTTCTAACGGAAGACAGTGAAAGAACAGACACTTTGGTTTTGCAGTGGAACTGTAGTAGCCTTCTAAACATTTCTGGTCTGGTGAAAGTCGAGTAGAAAGTCACACTCGCATCAAATCCGACGGACACAACTTTTCGCCTGTCAATCAACATCAACCCCGTGTTTACTAACATAAGTTGCTGTGGAGTCGAATATTGATCTCTTACATTTGTTGTGATTTAAAAAATACATTTACCATTATTAAGAATTTTGTAAATTAAGTTAAATTTATTATTATACTATACATATTGTATGTAATTAGCTTTGGTTAAGTGAAAATCTTGGTACTTATCTTAAGTTCTCAATTCTTAACGTGTGTAGGGTTATCTCGGTTGTGTAATAGTGTATATACTTATTATTGTAGTATAACACTTATTCCCTGTAACGTACATTTAATTAAATATAATTTACATAATATATAACTGATTATGTACTACTGACTACTTTTTAATATTTAAGATATAGCTGTTTATATAAATAGACTTGTCCTAAACATTTGTAAGCAAGTGTATGTGTCTTATATATGTCACTGAAACGAAAAACATCATTTGTAAAACGCATCTAGTAAAGTATTGTTATTGACGTTTTAAGAGTGTCGTGTTTGTCGATAAACACGAAAGCGACTGCCGGCTGATTGTTTGTTATGCAATTGAGATAGCAGTTTAAAAGGATTGGATTAAGTATAGAAGCAATTTAAACTTAGGTCGCTTTGCGAATCATAGGAAAACCAATTTCGTCTTGTTAATGATATCACGTTCTATGAATGTAGAAGTGATTGCATAAAAGAAGCGGAAGCAATTTGTTATGTTTATAATATATATGATACATTAGATGGGCAAGATGTATTTTGTTTACTATCTGGCAAGGAAACAGTTTATTAGCTACTGCAGGATATTATGTACCCTATTTCCCAATTGTCCTACCTAGACAAGACACTAATTCAAAGTATTATAATGGCCTTAAAATACTTACAAATAATGAGACTTTGCACAGTTTTTAACAAAATTCAAGCACTGACTTAAATGTACGTTTAGCTTAGAACGGTTGTTCCGGAAATATATCCTTCCAATTTGCAAATTATTATATAGAGCTAAGCACTAAATAAATAGGATTTTCACACCATTTTACCGCATAATATGTAATTTACACTTACAAATTACAAAACGCAAAAGTAGTGACTCTTGTGAACAGCTATTTAACAGGTAAATTGTTTACATACTAATTGCATTCAAAGCTAAATTATATTTATTACTATGCACTTACAGAGCAACTAATTGTAATGTTGAATTAGGATACTAGGACTTGTATAAGCTAAAAGTACAAAATTGTTGCTAAATGAGTATAATAATTACTTGATACTAAAGCTGCTGATATTTATGACCTACCTCAAGCGGAAATCGTAAAAAATTACTAAATTATAGAAAAGAATAGAATTCAATATGCACATGTTGTAACCAAAAGAAAAGTATAAAGGAGAGTATCTAACTTAACGTAAGTGCTAAATGTGTGCCAAACCTTGTTGAAATTGCACTATTGACCTTGTAGACCATATTTGGATTACTAATGCTAACTTATTACCGAGAGGTAATTGTAATCTAAGCTTTCCATATTGTTCGTGCTTCTGTACTCAATACATACAAAGATCTGTGGCGTTGTTTGGCCTGATGTCTGTTATGTAAATAATAAGATCAATTTCACTAGCCATAGCATGATGCAAATTGTAATGCAAATAGCTTATTCTATTATTGCAAATTAGATACTCGTTCGTTCAGTTCAGGGATATATCTGTAGATAGCTATTTGAGATTATGCAGATAGAATTGAAACAAGATACCTGTCGCATTGAGTGATTGCTCTCTGTCTGTTTGTAAAACTTAGACAAATGTCACGTTATGTTAACCATTTACAATGTATAATAATTGTCCTGCTGTTTGACCGTAATCTATAGGATAGAAAAATATAATACAAATTTTGTCTTTGCCACACACAATACATTACATAAGTCCATCTCAAGTTGTATCTCAGATCTCGTATAGTACCTACTTAAATTAAGTGTATGCAAAACCTACTTAACTGCTTTAGCTGAACAAGAGTCATTGTTAAACAAGATAAATTATCCTAGTAAGTACACAGATGATGTTGATATTGATGTTTCTGTTCTCTATCACAAATATTTTTAAATAAGTAATGAGTATTGTCCAATATTAATAATATTGATACTGACAGGGTGCTGGGATTGCTAAACCACACTTCATATTGTGCATACAGATTGATATTGAATATTGTTATATGTAATACATAGTTTGTTAATTAATAAAAGTAAGTAGAAGATAAGGGACATTACAAGTTGACAGTTTCCCTTACACGAATACGTTACATGAAGCAAGCAAGCAACCTTCTCCTGTTACTGCAGAAATACTTTTAGTACAATGAAATAAGTAACACTGTCCTGCAAAATCAGTGTCAACAAAAGGCAAAACAAAAACTGAAGACAAGACATGGAAACACATTTTTGACTGAATTAAAGTGCCCAAACTTAAACGAAAGAAATAATGAAGCTTTTTAACTAAATTCTTCTACAATTTACTAAAAGAAGCTAAGAACATGTCGCTTTCTCACCAACATCTCCCTTCAGTAAGGGAAATCCATCTGACAGGTGGACCTCCTTGGGGATTCCGAATGTACGGAGGAAGGGATACCAATATGCCTCTGAAAATTGCAAGGGTAAGAACATCTTTTAGTAATTGAAATTTTAGCTATATTAATTTATGTTTATGTTGTTGTGGTTTAAAACAAACTGAATTTCAATATGAACTACATCATACATAATGCATTGCAATTAAGCTTATCTATAGTTACAATGAGTACAAACTAATGTGGCAAAAGCAACAATGCCAATGCTCTATATATTTAATTACGTAAGGGTGATTTATTTTGCACATAATCTCAACATGCAAATTCACAACACAAAACACTTTAGCCATGCCCAAATACAAGGCAATCTGGTTTTTTAACTGCTTCTGTAGGTAGGCATTTATGAAAATCATGGTATTTCAAGATCAATGAGATGCTCTGGTGTACCTGTAGTATTAGCTTAAACTTAATTACAATCAATAACCATTATTAAATGTTTTCTTATTGAAGTCCTTATTTATATAATATATTTAATGGTTAATGCAGTACCTAGGGTAAGACTCTGCATCTGTTTATTTCTCAACATAACGTAATTTGAGCTTTCTGCTAATCCACAGAAGGTAGTCTTGCCCATTGGCTCCAATAAGACGGAATCGTATAGAAAAGATACTAAATTCCTTATGGGAACTATTTGTAATGGGCTTGCATATAAAATAACACGATTCTTGTTTTTAGATATTTTCCATATAGTAGCAGATAATTGTGCAGCAGCAGCTTATCATTCCCTTAAGTGGCAACATAAACTATACAGTTCTACTTCTTCTATATGTTTTATCGCAACCATTCAACTTGCTCTGAGAAATATTTACACGGGCAATTTACGATTACCATGTCATACTTTTAGAGATACTAAAACTATACGAAGTACGAGTAACACTATGACTGTGAGTGTGTAGTGTAGTGTTCAGTCGAAGAAATGAAGTTTATTCTGTACTGTCGCCCGACAAGATTACATAGCATCCTCCTCTAATGTGTATGGCTGTAATGGTGTCACCTAAATACATTAAGATGAAGCCATTGTCGTTCATAGGCGATTAGGCAAGCAATTCATGCTCCAAAAGGTTAGGAGGTTAAGGGTTATCCGAAGTAATAAGTCTTATACAATATTAACTGATTCTTCTATCCGTTTGACTTTAGTTAAAATATTCATGTTTCATCACATAGTCTTTACACTATACTTAAGATAACATATTTATCGCAGAATAGTATAACGAGAAAGTCTTGTCATTCCATTTCCATTACTTACTTGCATAAGTATGTTGATGATTTTATTAGATGTGTTGGCTCATTATTTGTAATCATATTTGCTTTTTATTGGAATAAACTTAAGCCTTAATTGAATACACATTAATGTAAAATGTATGGTTTTGATTGCACATTTACACATTATTAAAATGCCCTTTGAGTCCAATCTTCATTTTGTCCTCGATCTTATAATCTTTCAGGGTAGTGTCATACGATCTTTTAATTGTTAAGCAAAGTATATCTACTTTACTAGTATTAGCTATTATTCAACAATAATGAAATCCTTATTCATAGGAGATTCGGAGCTGTGCTAAAAATTTGTGCTTAGCACATCGTCAAAAATACAATTATGTGACAGGCTGGATGACTGGATATACTTATTTATTCAGTAAAATACTTATGTGGTATGTAACACGTTTCTGTCAGATAGAAAGTATCGCAATTATAATAATGTCGAAAATATCGTAATAATGTAATAATACATGTGCTATGCTAATTATGCACGTCATTATGCTGCGTGTGGTTTCCTGTAAACATGGAAACATTATTATTACCTCTTAGCAATATGTATAGTGTTTTTAGCAATCCTTCTGCTTATTGGAATGATATGTGCCTACATTTTTTGGCTTACATATTGCATTTACAAAACAGTTTCGAAAAATCTTAAATGACGATGCTTACAAATTGTAAGTGGAGTTTCTACACAAAATCATCAGTGAAATGTCGTTTATCGATACTGTACTTTGTTCTCTCCAATCTTTGCATTCAGTTTCAAAAAAATCCGGATTCATTTCTAGCCAAAATAGGCCAATCCGGAACAGACCAAAGAGTAGACAGTATATCAATTCCTGTAACACTGTATAGTTTTATATTTGAATCTGGTGTCCCATTTTTGGTCAAGTACGTCGAAAATCATGGTTCCTGTAAATCAATTAAAGTTCTCCACGAGGAAATGGATGACAATAAAGATGGAAAGATAAACGTTAGGGAATCAAATGAATATCTTCAAGAAGAACTGCAATACAAGGACAAGGAAAACTACGATGTTAAAAATTACGAATTTCATAAGGATGACGGAGATGATGAAGAAGTCTCTCTGAAGGAATTGTGGAAATCGTGGAAAACATCAGAAGTTTATTCCTGGAAACAAGAAGAGACTCTTGAATGGTTTATAAGTACTGTAGATCTCCCTCAATACAAAGATTCTTTCGCAATGCTTAAATTGCATGGTCGTTCTCTTCCAAAGTTAGCAATCAATTATGGGAATTTAATCGAAGAGAGTATATTGGTCCTGGATCCTGTCCATATACAACTGATAATGCAAAAGGCTAAAGATGTTGTCCTTTTTGGACCAAGAGAAAATTCCTTAAAAGATTGTCCAACTGGATTATCAAGAAAAGACATCATAATGATAATTGCCTTTCTAATATACGTATGCTTCGGTATTTTCAAATATAAAGAACTCACAACCAGGTATGCTACTAAAATTAAGAACAAGGAAAGCGAAACCATCTTTATCAAAAATGAACTTCGCGATCTCAAAGCAAGTCTCGAAGAAAGTTTCTGCGAGAGGGAGAAAGAAATTCGCACTAAAGAAATAATCAGAGAAGAGAAACTTCGCCTTGAAAAAGATTTAAAGAGAGTCCAGACAGAAACTACTAACTTACGTATGTACGCAGAGAAAAGTCGACTTTACTTTCTGGGCACGTATCAAATGGGAAATGCGAATTTAATAAAGAAAATTGCAGACGTGAAGAAATTGTGGGGAGTGCCTTTGGAGCGGATGACTAAAGCGAAAAATAGTTTTAATCTCATACAGGCATTATTTAATGGAAGATTCTTTGAAAAATTGGATCGAGATATTTTAAGTGCTAAGGAAGCTGTTTATTTAATACGTGAAGAAGTGCACTCCTTCATATATCACTGGGAAACTATTGGGAGCCATCTGAACATCCAATTTGGAAAGCATCCAGTAATTCAATGGGATATGAGCATAAACTCATTTACCCGGAACACAACTAATAGCAATCATTTGCTACAAGAACAAGATTCCAGAAAACAGCAACGATGAGCTTTCAATTTGTAACCGAATTCATGAATAACTAAATCCCTTGGGATGAGCTACGTTTAAATGATCTAAATGAAAGCACTTCGACAATCATTACGGAAAACCACAACAGATACTACATGCATTGTAAATACCATTATCTCTCTTGAATTCCTCGTATAGAATTCGCAAGGACGTGTTAAAGAATTTAGTTTAACAGAAACAGCAATAGCCCTGTGAAATATTTAATGATTTTCGGTTGAAGTTGAAATAGAAAACATCCAGCCAGATGCTGAAGAACTGACAATGAGTCAATGAGTTTCTGGTTTACCAGCTTCTTTTCACACGTACAGACATATTGCCCGCGTATCTATATATTGTATTCTCGCTACACACTACAAAGAACAAAATAATGCTCTAAGGCCATGTTCATCTTTAAACATTTGTAAACAAATCTTTGACAGAAGTAATTTTTCTATTTCCTCCTTGTATATTAAATAGGCAGTTGTTTTAAATAAGAACGAACTTTTTTCTTGGTATGTTCTATTCGCAATTTCTAAAATTCTATTCTGAATACGCATTTTGCTTCATTCTCATCTATCTTTTTGGGATTACATGATCTGGTATCCGTTTTCTGTACGTAAGAATTGTGGTCATAGTGAAATTCAAGTTTCATATACCTATAAGTTTAATATAAGTTGGTATGGATTGGATGGGTAAAGTGTAGAAATGTTTCTAGACAGTCCCATATCCTACCTATTTTGCCATATAGAAAGGTAATCAGAACCAATCACACACTTATTTAAACAATAATATAAGTATTTCTGGCTAAACTATCGTTTTTATATAACCATATACCATTTAGTAAGCTATATAATACACATTTTCTCATTCTCCAACTACTTTCATTTAGTAGATACTTACCAATATTATTATTTGTAGTAATATGCAATTTACGCTGCACATTTTATTACATAAGATCGGTAAATTGCTAAGAAGAAAGAACCAAACCTTAAGATCCTGTAGTTGGTTTGGTAGCTTTAACATTTCATTTGTTCCAGTGAAATGCTAGAGAAAGAAACGTGCAGAGCGTCTATAATTTGAAGATAGAAGAAGAATGGCAGGGCAGGAGTAAGCAAGTTAGTAATAGTATTACTATGTAGCACTCCCAGAAATTGGACTGCATCACTGTTCTGTTGTAATCTAATCTTGATAAAGAACATATGAAAATATCCTAAGTAGTATCTCTACTATAGTACTCCATAGTCCATACAGAAAATAACTATCGAGAGTGCGGCATAACTTATGTATGGTAAGACTTTTACATTGCATTACTGGGAAAACAGACAGAATGACTCTATGTGGTCTGCTGGTCCTGGTCTGGTCTGGCCAAGTCTGGTATTGTTAGCAATGTTTTAAGATTATTACTCCATACATTGTAGTAAGTAGCTGTACGGTACTTTAGGAACCCTTAGTTTATTGATGTCGATATACAAACAAGAGTACAATGTGCATTCATATTTAAATATGTAGTATCTGTCTGTAATATATGGTATGTAACATTTATATTACTTATGTTTAGTACTAGTACCACTTAGGATTACATATTATGCAGAATGAAGTACGCCCTCCTCTGGTCTGTTCTCCATTCTACGTATTCTAGTTTGCTGCATTGAATGTTAAGAGAATATCTATAAAAAAAATATGTAAAGATACTTTCGTTATGTTACTACTACCATACCAGAATTATTTTTGCGAGTGTTATACAAGTACCTATTCTCGTTCTCATCTAAATATGAATTCGTTTCTTTGCCTTGGTTCATTTTCAGTTCAGCACATCATTACATTGCATAAAATTGAATGGAAATAGAAGCAGATAAACATTGCATGCACGATGAACATCAGCATAAGTAATATAAAATTACCAGAATCATGCCAGACTACTCAGTCATATCCATATCGATCAAGACCAAGAGCAAGTGTGCACAAGCTGTGTGGTAAAAACTATTACGTATGAAATGTACCTAAGTACTACTTATAGGTTAGAAACTGTTATCTCCTTTTATATAAATAGTTAATATAAATAAATATCCTTACAAACTGAGCGTGAGCTCACTTCGTCAGCAAAAGTGTCTATTATGCGAAATTCTCTGTTTATGTTGAAACTAGTGCACTTACATCATCCATAGCTCTATCCAGAATCCAGACCGATACACAAGTAATAATAGATTTGATTTGTCATAGCTAAACAATCCTGTAGATTTACATAGATTCGTGTGAACATTGTTACACACAAAGAGAATTATTTATACCATACCATACCCCTTACCACATGAAATTAATACTGACTACAGACTGACTACTCTGTTACTACCAAAAGTGCTCTACATAATTCTATAAAAAAGTATTACGAACGTTGTGGGTATGTAATCTGCTTAAGTTTATTGGAGATGATTCTTTTACGTGGGTAAGTATATGAAAAACACTCACATTTACGTGAAACAATGAACTTTTGCACTTTCTATTCTCCAATAATAACCATTTACAGGATTCTTGGTTCTTTTGTTCGTATATGTTAACCACGAGCTTAGCCGTCATGATTTTAAGCTGGATAACATGAGGATTGCCTACATATACAGATTAATGGAGTTCAAGATTCAATAGTTCAATTGAATTTGTACAATAGAGTGTATCGATTTGAATTTACGATTGTTTCTCTCTACTTTGTTTAGTTGTTCTTTAGGCGAGATAAAATTGGACGTTGAACAGGCATGGTGTGGTAGCAAAGGTTTAGCTGTATTAAAAAGAGTTGTGTCATAATAATAGTATTGGTTGGTAATGTAACGGCGTCTTGTCTGAAGATTGTATTGTAGTGTGTCTGTTCTGTAGTACCTATTTAATGTTCTCTGTTTTAGTGGATTGTATTCTCTTGACTGACTGTCGGGATTGAAGTTTTGTTTTTGTGGTTTGGTTTGGCTGTGATGTGATGTAAGTAGTTGTTTTCGACTACTCCACCCGTTTAATTCCTTTGCCTAATTCGGAGTTCCCTTCTAGTGCTATCTTTATCTTTCCTCTTTCATTGAGATCTCAGTTTAGCTTTGGCTAAACTAACTCGTTTTCTTTTCTTTAGATGTTAAGGCTTTTGGTAGCTTTTGTTGTGCCAAGAATACATACGAGATTTTCATTTTTTTCATTGTTTCTTGTCCTCAGAAGATTTTAAATTTTAAACCACAATCCTAAATAGTGTTTAACGTATAATAGTTTTATGCTACTATTTGTAATTGTGCTACTTTTGGTTTGGTTTAGTTGTATAACACTGTGCTTATGTATAAACCATTTATATGTACCAACTTTATCTACAGCAAAAGTTAGCATTGTAAAATTACCTGGACAAAGAATATACCTATAATACTACAGATAGTGCAGTGATATACTTACAATTACAATACAATCCTAACAATTGTAAATTTTGAGCTCAGTTCTGTGATTGTTTGAACATGCAGGTGAAATAAGAAGTTATCCTTGTCTGTCGACAAGAGAAAGTAAACGGAGAAAAGTGTAATACTTAAGCAACTAGCATGTAAATTAGAAATTTTTATATAAAGTTTTACAGCTTCTCAGTTTTAAAAATTTTTTTCTCATACACATAATGTTAAAATTTTGTGGAGGAAGTCACTCCCGGCGGAGGCAATATAATGTAAGATGTTCATTTATTCCTAATCTTGAATTAAAGCCTAAAGTTAAGATTTAGGATACGTAAATATAGGAATAATCATGTCTCGTCATCATCCTCGCTCACATTCAATGTAGGGTCATATATGCCCAATATTTATACAAATACAAATAATGCGTACCACAAGGAATGGTTTTGCCTGTGTGAAATAGGTTTCAGAACTATTGTAGTACAGGTTTCAAACCTCGGGGTAGATTACCTGTGTATACAATTTGTGGAAATGCACTTGGGCAATAAATTATAAATACAAAATATTTACAAATTACGTATGTTTAAATGAAGGATTATTCTATCTGTCATTTTTCTCATTTTGTTTATATGTACTATAGCATTGACAAATTCATTAGTGCCCATTACCCATGTTGTTGGAAGCAAACAAACACACGGTCATGTGTGTCATTCTCTGGTCTGACCTCGTAAAAATATAATACCAAGCCATTCCATGATTACTAAACAGAAATCAGAATTTGTTTGTTTACTTTACTCTCACAGATTTGGTTTTTATTCTTTATCTTATCTTTTACTACGCTACACTATTATGTAACTACGTACAGATACATGCACATAAATACTTAACACATACTATTCCAGTTCCATATCGTTTTAGTGTAACTGTAATTTTTTACTTATTAAATAGTAACATTGGGGTTTTATGAAGCGATGACATTCGTGACATGTAAATATACCTAAGGTGCTTTTCCATGTAACTCATCCAGCTAACAATAAACCACATGGACAGAAAATGTAGAAGATATGTCATGTAATATTACACAGCTGTCATTATGCCACGCCAGGCCACACCACAATGCAGTAGTCCTTCCGTACACTTACGATTAGTATATGGCTTTGAGTTTTATTTGCAGTCTAATCTAATCCCATATTAATCTGCGACTGCCAGAACCCACCGATATACTATATAGTATAAGCTAACTAAACTTGCTCGGTGGTGTAATATTTCCTATGTTGACAAACTCATACTGTACCCAGTGTCAGTGTCGGTCTGACTTTTGCTTTCCACTTGAGTATATTTGCTAATTGAAATATTTCCTCTGTTTAACTCTCAGGTGAACCCAGACAGCAAAGGAGCCCGACATGGGCTTCGTGAGGGGGATTTGGTCATCGGCATCAACGGACAAAGTACGGACCCTCTTACGAACGGAGAAGTGCAGAAACTGATCAAAAAGAGTGGGGACAACATTTCTCTTGAATTGAAATCGGCCAAAAGAATGAATCTACCTGAAGGTACGTACAGAATAGCCCTTTAATTATTATTTATGTTCAATTGCATAATATATTCTTATTCTTATTATACACTATTCTTTAAAACGGTATATATTGACTATTGTATACACAAATACCACACTTTATAGATATTGTGACATGCATACAAATAAGTGCTTGGGTAATAATGCCAGACACTTTAACTCGGTTTTAATACGAACAATAAGTTTATACGGGCTAAAGTGAGTTTTGCAATCAACATTTTGGAAACACTTTTGCAATCCTGCACAAAACAGTGTTGTCTATTATGAGTTAATATTGTTTGATAGTGATAATCTTAGTATTTTCTAAAAAAATTAATCGAACAATTTTCTATTGCTGTAAGTGTGCTACTTTCGAATTAAAATAGAAAAATGTGTAAAATATACCTAAAGAAAAGATACTTATTATAACGTACATAGTTATTGTTTAGGTTAGCAGTCAGAGGCATACATGAGATTGTCATATTCAGCTTTGTTCAGTTGTTCAGTAAAATCAAATGGAAAGTGATCAGGGTACCTGCAAATCTATATTCCACTCTGTATCCAAACCCATGTTACAGTTTAAAATGTAACCTACGTACACGATGAAGCACATCACATAACAGATAAAGGAACGAGGGTTTGGTTCTGTATCATATATCAATATGAAAAGCGAAATGTTTTGCAATTCCGTCAGTGAAATGCTAAAGTGCAAGTTTGTGATTGTAAGCGAGGGCGTGAACTCATCGACCATCCATAGTCCGCTGAGGTTCCATGATATTATGGGCCTTATTGGATTTGGGCTTGGTTCTTAACATTCTTTAACTAATCATTCATGTATTCAGAACGTAGTCCAGTCAGAATATCCATTTCCCAAATGAGTACGATTGTGATTCTACTCTACTGAATAAAAGAAACCAGACCAAGCGAAAGAATTTGCATAGTTCAAGGCTTAAGGTGTCGGTCGCTTCGGTAGTCCGAAGAGAATTCACTCAATGGGCGGACTGTAATTACTCAAATGAATGGCAAATTGAACTCGGAATTGTATTTATCTGCAACACTTTATTTTCCTGTTACTCTCCCTGATTATATGTATTATACATAACATAGTAGTTGTAGCTAGTAGACAATGTGGGCAATCTAGTTAATTTTATTTGGGATTCGATAACAATTAATTAACGCACACGATAACTTATGATCCAATATAAGCATAGTTATTGTATTGCTATGAAAAATACCTTTACTGTATCGGTACGCAAATGCATGCATTGCTCAGCCCAGCCCTAAGTATCATATTGCACATATAATTAACGTGTACGTTAAAGCCTAAGTATCAGTATTTACTTATACACAGCAGTATGCATGCACATACTCTCGGCTCAAAAATGATTGAGACTGTTTTTGAAATAGGCTCCGCCCATAAGGTATATATTATACTACGTCGATTACCTAAAAGATGCTCTACTGCCAATGTAGACTGACCATAAAGGCGGAGCCTATTTCAAAAACAGTCTCAATCATTTTTGAGCCGAGAGTACTTACGTTACGTATTATTACAAATATGTACATAAATGAAAAATATATTTAAGATAACTAAAAAAATCGTAGCATCTTTGTGCAGGTAAGTTAAGTGTTATGATTGTATCATATTTACTTACTTATGCAGTAACTTAGTACGTACTAACGTACCTATACTTAACATTTAGCAAAAAAATAAAACTCTCCTACGAAGTGCATGTACAAACTTAATGTTGAGTGTGCTTGGCTTGATAATCAACTTTTGAATTTTGTAAATTCAATTTCAAACTATCTCAAACACAAACATAAAATTAGCAAAAACCTTTCCACTTACATGTATAGATACAAATACTTCAGTGTGTAAAATTCAAATGTGGATCATTAATTAGCAAAGTAAAAGCACAAACGTATTAAATCTGTGATGTAAGAACACTCAATTTCCTAACTGGGAGCCGAGCATTGTAAATACCACATTCACTTAATGAATTGGGGTGATCTGAGTTGGAGTGCAAAATGGTGATGATGATGAGAGTGTCAGTGAATTCTAGAAGAGGTAAAACAAA